>JADBJO010032344.1:0-15792 GCA_016801955.1 Conus betulinus
GCCTCCTCACTCCCAAAAACCAGTCAAGGGTTTGTGTCAAAAAGGGCCCCATCTTTACAAACGTTTAAAGCACACTGACTCTAAACTCTGACTCAATATACCCCCCAGATGCATTTAAGTCACTCTAGTCCACAGATACTTCTACATAACCTTTCTTTTATTCAGAACAGGTGCTCTCCAGTAAAATAAGTGCCACAGAAATTCACATCAGCTCGCTTCTAGCTAGGACACTCTAATTTCCAAGTAATTCCTACATCAACAAAATTTTAGAATTCCTCCTTGACTTCCCTGTTAGGAAGAGAACTCCACTTCCAACTAGGACACAAATCTTTTTTTCATTTAATGGGTCAATTTCAAATTACAAACTTTCCAACTCCTCGTTGTTACAGACTGTTAAGGCGGCCATAGAAAGGTACATTAGTTTGTCCGACCCTTTTCCAACCCTTGAGGAGTGTATGGAACGTTGAGAAAATGATAGATAAGAATCACAGAATCCATCTTTCATCTCTTGACATTACCCTACCCTCCCTCTCCAGTCCACCTCCCCTCTCTCCTCATCTCTACCACCCCTCCTCTCCCTGACTCTCTCAACCCAGTTCTACCCACACACAAAGGACTATCTAGTCGGCACTAACCAGCAATCTCTGCTCTTCTTCAGCTTTTTCTCTTGTCCTCAGCAGCCTTCTCTTCAGCCACCTTGCGAGCCTCCATCTTCAGAATGAACTTGCTGCGCAGATCTTTGGGAGGCTTCACAGTGTACTTCTTCATCTCCTTCTTCTTCTGCTCCTCCACCGCCTGCAGCAGACTTGACAGCTCATTCCATTAATTTGATGTAATAAGTGTTTTGCTCGTTCTTCATTTTCATTGTTTGTGTCGTTCATCTTACCTGAAGAAGACCCAAGAGGTTAAAATGTGGTGTGTTTTGTCTTGTGATTCGTTTGTTCATGTTCGGTGGGTACAATACTTTTCACAAAATTTTAAGATTTGTTTAGATTTCTGCCAGCAGTGACCTCACTTTGCAACTGATTCAAGATTCAGGACCATTATTTTGTTCAGCAGGAGAACGAAGGAGGTGTGGGGATGACAGTCCTTTTTATTCTTCCTTTATTCCTTTTTTTTCAGACAAGACAAAACCAGTAATAAGCAATACCAGGTAGTACATAGTTAACACACATTGCCTCAAAAAAAAAAGGAAAAATTCCTGATGAAATATTTCTATGATGATATTTTTTCCTTATTCCTTCCCCCTCTCCCCCCCCCCCCCCCCCCCCCCCCCCCCCCCCCCCCCCCTCAGTGCACTTTTTTAGGTTTTGTTGCATTCAGTTTAAAACATTTTTTTTTTGTAATGGGGTCTGGGAGAGGATGACATGTTTAAAAGCTCCTGGAATAAAGCATGCTTTCATAGCTAGTTCAATGTGCCATCGACTGATCCATACCTGCACATCTGCACCCACAGCTGTAATGTGTAACTCACTATAAGCATCAGCATTGACATTGAATATCAATATATCATAATCACATGCTGTATAACAGAGCTAATGACTTACCAGGATTCTTCTAACATGGGATCTATGGTCTGCATGTGAAGAATCCCCAATGTGAGCGCGAAGTTTGAATGGATATTATCAGAACCACTGCGCAGCACTGCTTTTGAAGCAGTGCATCTACATATACTTGAGTGAAAGTTGCTGCAACTGTTTATCACTTCTTTTTTGTTCTTAATCCTAGAATATTCAGGCTCATTTTTACATCAGATTCTGGGGCACTCAAAATGGCCACAGACAAATCATGAATCTAAACTGGTTCTCTTTACCTTCACCAGTATTTTCGTTTATATGATACAGTGGAACCTGACAATTATGATCCTCTGAATAAAGACTATACCATGTGTTTCAAGAATATGTGTTCCTCCTTTCTGTACCAAATTTACCTCTTACACAGTGAATAATCAACATGAGAATGAAAAGCTGCATGAGAAATTCTCAGCATAAGTGTGTGAATGAGGCTGCCTGAATGAAGAAGCGATCACACATGCCACATTTTCAAATACTATTTCCCTGATTTCACACTGACTTCATCTTTTTTTTTTTAACAAATTGAGTTTGGACTTCATACATTTTAACATGCAGACTTTCTGACAGCACAAGTTGGTGGTGGAAAACAGAGTGACTTGCTTCTCTTTATGTGCTTGTGCCTCCCTGCAACATCTTCCCTTTAAAGACCTAGTATCTTAGGATTTCTGGTCGTCATTATGAACAGGTTCCAATGTACTACTTTCAGTCCACCTACCTCCTCCTTCTTCTTCAGGAGAGGGCAAACCTCTCTCGTTTCATCAGCCAAACAGGTCTCTCTGGTAGCGTAGCCATTGACAACATACGCATCGTATCCAGAGGCAATGAGAAGGGAGCAGAGAAGAGTGCTGTACTCAAAGCAGTTGCCTTTCTGGCGCTTCAGAACTGTGGCTGGTGACAGCATGCGTGTCGGCTGAAAAAAAAAGAGGTTGAAGCCTTTTCGCTTTAAATAGGCTGCCTACATGAAAGGTCTGTGAATAGTTGTCTCACACACACACCACACACACACACACACACACACACACACACACACACACACACACACACACATAAACATTATCATCATCATCATCATCATCATCATCATCATCATCAACCATCATCACCTTTATCACCATCACCCAAATGTCTTCTTTATGGATTCAATCTAAATGCTTGAGAACAAAACCGAGTAAGAACAGCAGACGTGTTTGTGAGCATAATACTGCAGCAGTTCATGTCTGATGTCACAGTCTACTTCCACAAAATATATATCTACAAAACTGAGTTAGTGATATGCTGATCTCAATATTACTTCTTTTGAAGAAGCATTAACTGACTATAATCTCATGTTTGAAATCATTTGAAGGCACTTAGTTATTTCAACTACTTTACCCCTTTCTCTTAAACTATACTCTCTGCAGTTTTCTTTTTTCTTAATTTTCTTATTGCTTTAAACAACTTATATCCAAAAACACTCACAAAAGCTCCCACGCTCCTGCCCTCCCTCCTCCTTACCCCCTTCTTCACCACCTCTCGAAATCCATCAAGATACAAGTGCAGGTATGTGTCTTTTTTTTACTTTCTCTCAGATGTGTAAACATGATTGCTGTTATGCATGCCCATATATCACATGTATTCCTTGGTTCTCTTTGTCCCCACATCCTTCAGAGAACAGACGTTAAACTAAAGAATTAACCATCATAAACACACACCCACACACGCGCGCGCGCACACACACACACACACACACACACACACACACACACACACACACACACACACACACACACACACTAACACACACACTAACACACACATACACTAACAAATACACTTAGTGACTGACCACTTCATAAGCTGGGTCCAATGTTTCAAAGTCCAGGTAGTCTGCTACAAATTCAGCTGCACCATCCCAGTTATACAGCTCTTTGTATGGCAATTGTGTGGGACGTATTGTGGTGCAGACAAATTTCTGCACACACACACCAGTTTATTTTGCACTTTGATCATAGCATCTCTCTCTCTCTCTCTCTCTCTCTCTCTCTCTCTCTCTCTCTCTCTCTCTCTCTCTCTCTCTCTCTCTCTCTCTCTCTCTCAAAACACACACACACACACACACACACACACACACACACACACACACACACACACACACACACACATGCTAAGCACAACTATCATTGGTCATTGCTCTGCTTTCTTTGATTCTGCAGAAATTTTCATGCTGTGGTCTGTTGTTTTTACTTCAGCTCTTTGCATTACTGTTTTAATTACATATATGATGAAATCCTGCCAGTTTTTCTCTCTCACATGAACACATGCATACACATACACATTCTCATTCTCTCTCTCTCTCTCTCTCTCTCTCTCTCTCTCTCTCTCTCTCTCTCTCTCTCTCTCTCTCTCTCACACACACACACACACACACACACACACACACACACACACACACACACACACACACACACACACACACACATACACATGCGTTTGCATTTGTACATACTTGCAAACTATACATGAATGTAGACATGCATGTACATATACAGACACATGCACCAATTCTGAGAGACAGATCATAGCTCTGTACACTGGCACAGTCTTCCCTCTGACATTAAAAATATTGTTGAAAACAGTACTGACAGTGTAATGTAATACAAACTGGTATTACACAATACATTGCCGTGCAAAACAAAAATGAAAAAAAATGATAGAAAAAAGTTACCACAGGGAACAATGAAATATCAGTACCTCAACCAGGCATTCATTGACTGGGTTGAGGAAGAGAGGTTTGCGGTCACGGTAAAGATGGACATACTGACGTCGGAAATTGTCAGCATACTGTAGTACAAGCTGCTCTTTGGGCAGATTGTCTTTGTAAGATGGTGGAAATTCAGCCGGGTCAAACACCTCTTCCCTGGTATCATGTGCCACACACACACACACACACATACACACACACACACACACACACACACACACACACACATATCTTCATTTACACTTGTAGAGCCACTCACGTTTTCAGCTGACCACAACTGCATTAGTCTAAAGATGCATAGATACATGATGACAATATATGATTTTGATATAAGTAAAACTTAATTATTGTTTACAAATAAAAGTTAGGTTTTCTTTCTTTCTTTTGCTTTTCAGGAGCTGATGATGAAATTCAACTAGTGTTGTTCATACATATTTATGTAAAGACATGATCATTACTATACTTTCCTTTTTTGTCCTAGTTTCTGTCCCGTCCTGTCACCTGAATGAATCTCAGTACTGCATTTAGCATGCCTTTAAATTTGCCTTCCTGATTATCTCAATGGTTTGCTGTTTTGGTTTCACATTTGTGCATTTTAGATGAGTGTGTGTGTGTGTTTGAGTGTGAGAGTGAGAGAGAGAGAGAGAGAGAGAGAGAGAGAGAGAGTGAGAGAGAGAGAGAAAGAGTGTGTGAGTGTCTGTGTGTGTGTATGGGTGTGTGAGCGCACATATGTTTTTACCCATGTGTGTGTGTGTGTGTGTGTGTGTGTGTGTGTGTGTGTGTGTGTGTACACCCTTGCCCATGTGAGTATGCTTCTCTGTGTATGTGTGTGTGTGTGTGTGTGTGTTTGAAGATGTATTTGCAAGTTGTCCACTTGTTAGTTGGACATTATTTATGAATTCTTTTCTTTGTTTTGGTTTTGCCTTTGTGTGTGTGTGTGTGTGTGTGTGTGTGTGGTGTGTGTGTGTGTGTAAGTGTTGATCATAATGTTGAATGGATTGCATGCTGAGCTCTTATCACTTACCTAGGAGGTATAGCCCTGATATGCCTCCTCATGGTTTGGTTTGGCTATAAACAATATAAATTTAATCAAACTTAGGGGGTACAATATCACATAATCCACATTATTAGCATTGTTGTTGTTGCTGTTGTTATTGTTACCATTCATATTCTACATGTTCTCCTTCCAAGACACTTATGGTTATTCTGTTTTTGGTTCTCTATTGCCTATCAGTGATGAATGAATTGAACATTTCAGTATGCTGGTACTGTATAAGATATGTATGATCGCTAACAAGTTACTTTTTTTTTTTCTTAAAGTGAAAATCACTTACGGTTTGGGTGGTTCGGGGGGACTGACAACAATTTTGTCAAGCTCTTCCTTCAGCGCTTCGGCATCTTCGGACAACACTTCTCCTCCTCACCCTCTGCCTTTTCACCCTCTTCGCCTGCTTCTCCCTCTGGCTTTTTCTTCGTCGCCCCTTTTCTTGATCAGTAGATATATCGGCAGGATCTGTTTTGATCTCAGGCTCGGGGATTTGTTGGTGTCTGTTTCAGTCTCCATTTTCAACTCGTGGACCGACTAACAGCCTCCCAAACACAATCTACGTCTGCTTAGCAACTTGTAACAATATAGTTCCACATTTGTAAACCTATCACAAATGACATTCCGTGGTTGAATTATAGAATTTTTTACTGATTGAAATATTACATGTTTGAAAGAAAACTCTGTGTAAAGTATTCCATCTCTGTCTCCTTTTCAATGTATAGTACTATTTATTTTTGACGCGCATGGATATAGTTTTTGTCCCCCTCTTGAAGTGCTTTCCCCTGATAGAGCAGAATAGCCCACCCTTTCAACATCTGCTGAGGCATGTCAGGGTGTGTTTTATCTCTACTAATACTATTTGCTCGTGTTCTCCTATGAAATTCCTCTGTTATCAATAAACACTTTCTTTCAATCTCTCCATAGAGCACCGTCCCACTGATTTGTTTTCAATCGCTTCATTTCTGTCCGTGTATGTGTGCAACGTAAAGAAATGAACCGAGGTTAGAGACTGGTGCCTGATCAACAAGCAGCCCATTTTTTTTTTTTATCATCAAAATTAAAGTAAGATAAAGAATGTGAGCTACAGCAAATGTTTTGAAGAGATGACTGGTTGCTTTAGAACGCAAGAGTTAGCAGCTCATCTGCTGAAGGCCGTCATTCACTGGATGACTAACAATATTCTGATGATCTTGTCACGTATGAAAGACCGTTTTATTACCATCACAATGCCAAGAGCCGTGCCAGCATACACACACACACACACACACACACACACACACACACACACAGAGAGAGAGAAAGAGGGGGGGGGGGGGGGGGGGATCAGTCCGGGGCCGTTCAGTGATGCCGGTGTAGCACACAACTTATTCTCACACGAAAAAAGCATACCACTTGGACTCTTACACGAAAAGTACTTGCAGTACTTTATGTACATGCAAATTGCAGTTGGAGAACTGTTTTTTCTTCTTCTTCTTCTTCTTCTTCTTCTTCTTCTCTTCTTTTCTTTTTTTTTTTTTTATTTTTTTTTTTTTTTTTTTTTTTTTTTTTTTTTTTTTTTTACGCAAAATGTACCCTTTTACCACGCCGGTCGTACTTTCATCTTGTGAATCTAGCTGCGCTAAAAACACACACTCGATTGACTTTTCGCCACGGTGGCTAATGTGGCGAATATAGCTCTTATCGTGTGCGTTGGTGTAGTCACCATGGCGAACCTAACAAAAGATATCACCAAAAAACACACAAACAAAAAAAATGGACGTGTTCTTTATCTTGTTATTGGAACAAGATTTACCTACTTATTTCATTATTCATTGTTTCCTATTCACTGCCTCATTTGATTTCCTTTTATTCCAGTCAAACCAAGCTTATCTGTATTTGTTTCTGTTCGTCTGCGCGTTTTGTTTGACTATGTTCAAGGTTTAAAAAAAAATGTGTCAGTCTCAAATAAATGTCAGTTTGTGCTCTTACATTTCTACTGTTTGTTGTTGTGGACATGTGTCAGATATAGGATATATGAGCAAGTATGGAACATCCTGTTTTGGGAGTGTCTCCTTGTTTGTTTTGTGTGCTCTATGCTGGTATTCCTGCTGGACAGTTTGGTATTGTAAGCAGCCATTGTTTGGAGTTATGGGCGCGTAATGTACTTCATCATGGGAGCAAGAGTTATCTGTCATTTATTGTTTTATTTTTTACCTTGAGTCAGTCAACAATTTGGGATAGGGATAAAGGGGTGGCTAATCCATACATCAAGAAGATTCATTCGTTGCTGTAACTATCAGTAACGCAGAGAAGCTGTACATTTCGCTCGTGAACGATCGTTATTGAGTCTACTTACATTTATGTGTTTCGTGTCGTGTTGTCGATGTGACTTTATGTTTGTAACTTTGTTGAGTGTGTTGTATAGAGCATTTTCTTTTTGCTGCAGAAATTCAATTCGTTTGTCATGGAAAAGATTCATTTCGTCATTATTATGTTTATGCTATTTTGTTTGGGTAGTCTGTTTTATTATTTTTAATGGCCATGCCGTTTTGCGATCTTTGTATTGTTGTGATATTCTCCAAAGCAAATGTGTACATTACTGTGTAAAGAAGCTGGTTATTCCTTTCCAGTTATATGGCAGTGCGATACAAAAAGTTATAATCCTTCTTGTATGATAACATGGCAAATATTACGATATCCTCTTTGAATTGTCAGGGGGACTAGGAGACACTCAGAAAAGAAGGGATGTTTTCCACTATCTTAGGAAAAAGTCCCACAACATTTACTGTTTGCAAGACACCCATTTTACCCCCAAATTAGAAAAATATGTTACATCAGAATGGGGTTATACATGTCTCTTTGCCTCTTATAGACCCAATGCAAGAGGTGTAGCTGTGCTGTTTAATAATAATTTTGAATTTAAAATCAGCAATATTGATAGGGATGTTTATGGTAACTACATTATATTATCCCTAAAAACCATGGATAAAGATATATTGTTAGTAAACTTATATGGACCGAACGTAGCAATCCCGATTTTTATATTAATTTAAAAGAAAAAATAATAAACTACCAAGGTCACGATTTCATAATAGTTGGTGACTGGAATTTAGTTCTTGATCCATATTTAGATTACAACAATTACAACAACATAAATAACCCTAGGGCTAAAGATGCTGTGGAAAACATGATATTAGAATTAAGTCTCGCAGATGTGTGGAGGGAGAGTAATCCGCAAGTCAAACGATTTACTTGGCGAAGAAATTCTCCGTTAAAACAAAGTCGTTTAGATTATTTTCTAATTTCAGAGAGTCTTATATGGAACTATGAAGACTCGGATATCATTCCAGGATATCGATCCGATCATTTCTATGATTTTACTTTATTTCACTGGCCCTCAGAACTGGCCCTCAGCACTTGTGTCTTAAGAGGATACCTTTTTATATGTTCTACTTTTCACAAGAAAATGTAGCTTTTTTGCTCTTTTATGATTTTTTTTTTTTTTTTTTTTTTTTTTTGCTTCTTAGGTGACACCTTTGGTTTTTTTTTGAAAACTCAACAAACATACTATGGTATTGCACACCAGCCTTTTTCTGGGATAGCATTCTTCTTAAACCGAAAAGGCAGACGAGTCAAATTACCACTTTCCGCGGTCACTGAGGAGAAACAATCAGGTTTCGAAATACCGGTATATGACCAGGAGTTATATGTTCGTGAGCTTCCTCCCCATTGGAGATGTCTCCCCCTTTGGAGACTATAGCTTGCTGAAGGTTCATTTTGAGAAGCATTTATTATTCCCCATTCACCCACTCAAGCACATACTGTTAGTTAGGCAGAATGATCTACCACTACAGATATGAATGCTTATCACCCCCTGACACACACACACACAAAGAAGGAAAAATGCTCACCTCACTCTGTCTCACATAGCTAACTTAACAGATAAATAAATATATATGTTCATACATACATAACTGAATGAATGAAGGTGAGAGGGGTGTTAACTCACCCAGTCATTTTTGTAATCTGTTAATCATTCATTTCTCTTTTATATCTCGATGTCTTCACTGCATCTCTCCCTCCTCTCTCTCTCTCTCTCATTCTCTCTCTCTCTCTCTCTGTGTGTGTGTGTGTCCTTGTGTGTGTCTGTGTGTGTGTGTGTGTGTGTGTGTGCAGTGTGTGTCCATACGGTAAATATGGTTTACCATGGGGATCTCTTCTTGATCCTTTACTTTTTTTCAATTTACATCAATGACTTCTGCTCTGCATCCAATTTTGCTGTGAGTTGCTCATTTGCCGATGATAAATCTGCATTCTAACCACTGTTTCTGGCAGGCTTTGACATCCGACGTACCAGAAAATATAAACAGTCTGGTCAAATGGACGGAAATCAATCACATGTCCCTTAACGCTAAACTCAATGCATGTCTGTAACTAGAGGACAAAACGTTAATACATGCAGCTGATTTGTTTCCCATATGTTTGTTTCTGATATAAAAATTGAAGAAGTCAAAACACATAAAGTTCTGGGCATGGTTATTGACAACAACTTATGTCCGACCTCTTCAGTTAACCACCTGTGCAATTATCGTCCCAATTATGTTTAAACTGTCAAAGATAAAAAAACAGTTCCTGAAAACACACAATTTGGGGGGGGGGGGGGGGGGGGGGGGGGACCACCATAATTAAAAGGCAAAATATTTATGGACCACTATTGAAATCAAGTTAAGTTCTGTTATTTGAAAATGATGACATGAGTGCTGAAGAATTGTTCAACACGCTGAAGGCCTATGTTTTTTTTTGTTTTTGTGTTTGTTTGTTTGTTTGTTTTGTTTTGTTTTTTTTTGTTGTTTTGTTTTTGTTTTTGTTTTTTTTTTTAAGTAGTATATATTAGGATCATTTGCATCAAAACCTTTGGCAAAGTCTACGGAGAGAGCACCGGTAACCTTGCTATGATTATTCGGAGAGTCAGTTACCAGTTAGGTTCGATCGTCAGCGCTGTGTGGCAGGATGGTATTCCTAAAACCCAGATTGATTTTGATAAAACAAGCCTTGTCCTAGGAGATTTTTTGCATGTGCTGGTTTGAAAGGTTTCGACAGAGTAAATAAAACGGATACAGGTCTGTAGCCTAACTTGAAGGCGAGAGAGAGAGAGTCCCCGACCCCCGAGAGAGAGTGAGAGAGAGAGAGAGGGGGGGCGGGGGGGGGGGGGGGGGGGGGGGGGAGTTAACTGCTACGTTTTCGTTGAGTTCATTTTTCAGACGCAAAAAAAACTGGTGCAAAAAACAACAAACGATAATATCTACTGTGCACTCCAGTTCCTAGGCTGAATTAAAACTACTGTGACCGCTGTGAAAAGTAGTAGTCAGTTCACCACGCCTGAGAAGAGGTTTGTGTGGAGCACAGTATCTACGCTGCTCATTGTGCCAACCCACTATACCTTCTCTTACACCAAAAGACACCCACCAGCCCCATGAAAAAAAAATACCGCAATCACCACCACTTCCCCTCACCTTCCCCCTTCTAACATTGTTCTTCCCTACTTCTCTCCCAAAATGACAAAGTTTTTTGGGTTTTTTTTTAAGGTAGTAACGGACAGGGATCGGGGGGGGGGGGGGGGGGGGGGGGGGGGGGGTAAGGTGTATGATGACAGATTGCGACTGAAAACATCTTGCCAGTGATCAGTGATGGTATCAAAAAACAAAAAAAAAAACAAACAACAAACAAACAAACAAACAAAAAGACAGAAGATAACGAGGTGTTCGGTGTTAAAACACGACACCAAAGCGCGACCGGTTTCATCTTTGTAGTAACCTTTATTTCATTATGTGATTAATTTTCATTTGTTGAAGTGTGTATTGCATGCTACATTTTTTTTTTTTTTTTTTTCTGAATGGTTCACATTTTTTCTTTTCTTTTGGATGGCGTTCGTTATACCATGGGTGTGTTCTATCTTTCGTTGTTACACGGTTTGAAACTTAGGACCCGTTCTGTACTGCCAAACCTTTGTGATCGACTGGGCCTTGAACTTTAGGACCCGTTCTGTATCTGCAACCCCTTTGTGATCGACTGGCCTTTAAATAAGGTGAACTGAAACTGAATTGCCACAGATCGATCAAATTAAAGATCATGAGTATAGAACATTATATGCTCTCTCTTCCACTCAAATCGATTAGAATTTGTTTTGTTTTGTTTTAATCGGGCTCAGAAGATTTCTTCAAACTTATCTGATAGTCAAAAAACAATATAGTCATCTTTAAAGAAAACGCAACACATTCTCAGTCCCAGTCATCTCTGTCCACAACATCTTTTCTCTTGTTAACTACCTTAGTCTGCATGTTGTTTTCCTCGTGATGTCGGCGCTGTGTTACTTAATTCTAGTACGCTAAATCCTTATCCTCAACTTGTTGGCTCAGAATCAGGGTTCTGTGTATGCTATCACGTTCAATCAAGCATAGGAAACAAAGTCATCATAGCCAACCTATCATAAGTTATCCAAATTGTTCATGTAAAAACTTGTGACCCGCAATATTTTTGGTATGTATTTAAATATTTGTAATTAGCTTTACTTTCAATCAAAGTATTATTAATATCATTGAAATTTACAGTGATTCTAATAACTTTTTCAAATTTTATATTCCTATAAATAAATTCAATTATTTATATCTACTTACTATAAATATACACAAAACGATATATATTTTCACAATAGTTATTTCCCTTACCTCAAAATAATTGTTTCCCTTTATTCATTCCTACGGACATGATTTATTAGGTTTTCATAATTCCTTGTGTGTGTATATGTGTGTGTGTGTGCGCGCGCCGTGTGTGTGACGTGTGTTTTGTGTGTGCATAGGCGCGTTCGGACATGTGTGTGTGTGTGTGTGTGTGTGTGTGTGTGTGTGTGTGTGTGTGTGTGTGTGTGTGTGTATGTGCATGCTTAGCGCGCGCGGACGTGTATGTGTGTGTATGTGTTTGTGCATACTCTGTCTGTGTGTGAGACAGAGAGATAAGAGGGGAGGGGGGTGGGGGGGGGGGGGGGGGGGGACAAGGGAGCGGGAGGCCGGTAAAATGTATGTGTGCCTGTCAGCTGAAACCTTGTTTGGCCTTGTCAGCGTGGTCTGTGTGACTGTGTGGTGTGTGAGCGTGAGAGCGCGCACCATCTGTGCTAAACACACACACACACACACACACACACACACACGGGCGCGCGCGGTGTGCATACGAACACGGGCGCGTGTGCGCTTTCTCCTCAAATTTAGTCAGTCAGTCAAGTGCGTTTGGTCACCATCGCACAAAGTGGCATTACATCGAGCTTCTTTGCTTTGAAAGTCTGCGTCAGTGTCTGCTGCGGCGACAGCACGGAGTTTAACCAGTCGACCAGTACTGGCGTTAGCTTTCATTATGCGGGCTATTCTATTTTTTTTTTTTTTTTTTTTTTTTTTCTGTTCGTTCCCTGCATCGCTGCGGCCTGAATGGTGTGTCTTGGGACAGTCAGATACTGCCCTAATCTTCGCGTCTTCGTCATTTCTATGTCAGTGGATTTAGATGAGACTGCAACAACATTGAATATAGCCCACTGCGGCCTGCTCGTCGTCTTCACTACATGAATGGCGGCAGGACTGAAAGAAAAAAAAAAATCTGGCGATGAGTGTAGCACAGTTTAACAGATTCCTTGGCAAATACTCAGTGACAAGTGCTTCATATGTTCACAAGGTAAATGCTCACAACACGTGACAAATGCTCACAAGATAAATGTTCACTTGACACATGTTCTTATGTCCATCCCTACTAGAAGACTACGGATAGTTCGTGGAAGCGGAGACTACGTCACCGTGTGTGCGTGAGAGCACGTGTGTATGTACTATATACAGGCGTGTGGTGGTGTGTGTGTGTGTGTGTGTGTGTGTGTGACATAGACCAACAACACCTGAATCGAAGTTTTTCAGCTCGCTAAACTGAAGGTATTAGCTGTTAAGAAAAGGAACGTACAACCCTGAGGAAGGCTGGATCTCAAGGCCCGCGACGATGAATGCATCATCACGGAGTTATAATTATCATTTACACCAACTGAGTGTCGATAACAGCGAGCCGACTGACGTTACACAGATTGATAATTATCACATAAACGCTCAGATTTACAAGGGAGTATACTCTGACCGTGGCCGGTTGGAGGGGAGGAAATCATCGAGCGGTGGGGTTGGAGCGGCACAGAAACAATGAAATGAGTGCATTTCATGCGCAGAATGTTGAAACCTGCGCAGGTAATTTCATGTCCGGGCATAAAATGACTTGGAGTATATTTTCAGGGTGACCTGTTCACCGTGGCATGTGACAGAGAAAGTGGAAAATACTATTTCACTGAGCTTTTGTAGTCTGCTTTTCATCTGGTCTGGTTTTGTAACAATTCGGCTAACACAGTGTCCACACGCATTCAGCACCCCGCCAAAAAAGCTGCATAGATTTTGAAGGAACTGAGCTGGGTTTTCTTTCATATAGTCCATTCGTCAGTTTGAAATGCACCGCAACCGATGCGACGCACGCCGAAGCCAAAACAGCCGATCGATACAAGTCAATTTCAGTCCAGATTCATTCCTTCCACATTCCACAAGCGACTGCAATATTGACATCTCTGTCACTGTGTGAAGGATCTTCGAAAAGTACAAATAAAAAAACATTGAAAAAAAAGGAAAGAAAAGAAAAAAAGGAAAAAATCTATCTACCACCACCACCATTTACCCCCTCACTTTTCAACTGAACCTGGGGGAAACCCTTGACACAAGTGTCAATGGTCTCGGCCTGCACAGCTCCTTGGGGCAGGGAGTTTCCAGTCTGTGATTGTGCACTGCAGTAAGCCATAGCCTGTCTGTTCTGCATCCTGCAGCAGATCTGGGTCAACTGGGAGTGCTAGCGGCGAGTCTGGCTTTCACGCAGTTCGGGTGCTCAACAGGCTGACCAGCGTTTTTTTTTGGCATTCAGCCCATCGTAACAGCCCATCAGTATACGCTATGACATTTAGGATACGCTATGACATTTAGGATACGCTATACGCATTTAGGAAAAACCATGACTGAGACCTGCACTTCGGATAAAAAAATTTAATCAACAAATGAAAAAAAAAATGATATCAAATGGAACCGGTAGGCCTAACCCTTTAACAACAAAGTGAATGAGAAAACGCGCCCAAATTAAATCAGATATTATACCGTCCCGTTCTGTCGACATAGCCCACTACTAAAGTGATAAAGGACCGACGAAGACGTGTGCTAAAATAGAAGCCTAGAACAGCAACCCGAGGATCGACCCATCGACATCTAAATCGCGGAAGTTGTTTCAAATTACGACTGTCGTTTTCACTCAGGGTTTCACTCGCGCTGAGATTTCTTTTTCTCTTTAAAAGAAAGCACGCCAGAGACAGTGACACGCAACATAGGGAAAATATTCACGCTTGAGGAGCACCGACTGTAGATATGTAGACCAGCGGCCAGGGAGCGTGTAATTCGCCTGCACTCGGTTGAGTGAACTGTAAACATATGACGTTCCTGCCGCCACAGCGTGGACAGTCCACTATCAACACACCTCTGTGCAACGATTTCCTGCCCTGTGCCAACAGGTGAATTCCGGGTGCAAGGAATTTCACAGAAATCGGAGAATCACGCAGGCTGACAGACCGGGGCTAGGAGAAGGGGGAGGGGGCATGGGTGGAAAGCGGAGGAAGGGACAGAACGTGCGTGGTAGGGGAGAGGGGGAGAGAAGCTGGTCACGGGGTGGAAAAAGGAGGACAGGAGAAGGGGAGGAGGGGAACATAGCGGGGCACGAAGGAGTGGGGACAGGAGGGGGAGAGAAATGGGCACGGTGGAGAGGGGGGTTCGCTGAGGTAAGGGGGGGGGGGGGGGGTGGAAGGGGAGAGGGGACGCGATGGTCATGTCTCATATGGCTCCGCAAGCTACCCCCAACACATCGTATAACTTGTGCAAGTTATGACCATTTCACGGAGTTGTAGACATGGCCATCCAAAAAAGCGCCGATCAATATTCAGAAAGAATGAAAATCCGCTCTGTCTAGAGATCCAAGGTAAATTATTTTTGTCTTTAAAGCCGAGAGGTCAAAAAGTGAATTCTTTCTATTAAAGTTCAGTCTCCTATTTTTCCCCCATGAAGTAGAAATGGTGACACTCTTTGGTAGTGTGAGCGCTCAGAGAGTTCAGTTTTCACTTTCCCAGCTTCTGGCGTGTAGACTACCGGTATGTAACATCAACAACGGTTAATTTAGCTTCTCTCGGATCGCTTACCGAGTGGGAAAAAATAACAGGTAAGGTTAAAAAAAATCAAGAGAGGAGTAAGAGCTGCCTTTTTCAACTCTCTCTCTCTCTCTCTCTCTCTTCTCTCTCTCTCTCTCCTCTCTCTCTCTCTCCTGGCTACTTCTTTCAGCACCGTACTAACAGATATGAT
>JADBJO010032345.1:0-5000 GCA_016801955.1 Conus betulinus
CATGGTAGGACAGCACAGAGGCTTGACTGCCAGGGGCAGCGATCACTTTTGTCCAGACATGTGTGAATGCTTTTTTCTTCCCTCCTGACATGAGCATAGTTCTCAAACACACACACACACCACATCACACCCACACACACACACACACGCCCATGAAATTGTAGTTGAGTATTACTTTGCTGCTTTTGGTAATTAGAAGGCAGCCAGAAATTTTGCTTTGCTGAACAACTATTCTAGTCACTTTTGAAGACATTTATATCAGAGTGGTATGGTACCAAGTCACTGACTGTTAAAATCCACTGGCCCGTCAGAATAGAGTACAGAAGCTGTCTAGCTTTGGCCAATTGCTGACTATCACAAAACAAAGACAGATCAAAACAGATCAGCAATTGATCTGCAGATGGTTTTGTCTGAGGGCAGGTGAAATATCGTGTTCTTGTCCCCCAGGAGGAAAGTCAAGGTGGTAATGTCTTCTCCTGGTAAATTACATCAATGACTGCTCCAATTGTTCATGGAGATTTTACGTCCCTTCAAGTGTGAACATTGGCCTAACTGACTGACCTCATCGTTTATAGAGAGTGCACTGCCTGGAAAGAGTGTACATTAATCTCACTCTGAACTCTCTGTACATTGAGAGTGTGCAATCATCATTTTGAAGTTTGTACATTATGTCGATGACTGACTTCATTGTAAATGAGGGTTTGCAGTCCTTTTGAAGCATCTCCGTTACATTAGTGACTGACCTCATGGTGAACAACCACTCTGAAGTATCTCCATTACATTGGTGACTGACCTCATTGTGAACAACCATTCTGAAGTGTACATTACACTGGTGACTGGCCTCATTGTGAACAACCATTCTGAAGTGTGTACATTACACTGGTGACTGACCTCATTGTAAACAACCATTCTGAAGTGTACATTACATTGGTGACTGCCCCCCTCATTGTGAACAACACCTTCTGAAGTGTACATTACACATGGTGACTGACCTCATTAAACAAACCATTCTGAAGTGTGTACATTACATTAGTGACTGACCTCATTGTAAAACAACCACTGAAGTGTATACATTACATTAATGACTGGCCTCATTGTAAACAACCACTCTGAAGTGTATACATTACATTAATGACTGACCTCATCGTAAAAAACCACCCTGAAGTGTGTACATTACATTAATGACTGACCTCATCGTGAACAACCACTCTGAAGTGTGTACATTACATTAATGACTGGCCTCATTGTAAACAACCACTCTGAAGTGTGTACATTACATTAGTGACTGACCTCATTGTAAACAACCACTCTGAAGTGTGTGTGTACATTACATTAATGACTGACCTCATTGTAAACAACCACTCTGAAGTGTGTACATTACATTAATGACTGACCTCATTGTAAACAACCACTCTGAAGTGTGTACATTACATTAGTGACTGACCTCATTGTAAACAACCACTCTGAAGTGTGTACATTACATTAATGACTGACCTCATTGTAAACAACCACCATTATGAAGTGTGTACATTACATTAATGACTGACCTCATTGTAAACAACCACTCTGAAGTGTGTACATTACATTAATGACTGGCCTCATTGTAAACAACCACTCTGAAGTGTGTGTACATTACATTAATGACTGACCTCATTGTAAACAACCACTCTGAAGTGTGTACATTACATTAATGACTGACCTCATTGTAAACAACCACTCTGAAGTGTGTACATTACATTAATGACTGACCTCATTGTAACACACCACTCTGAAGTGTGTACATTACATTAATGACTGACCTCATCGTGAACAACCACTCTGAAGTGTGTACATTACATTAATGACTGACCTCATTGTAAACAACCACTCTGAAGTGTGTACATTACATTAATGACTGACCTCATCGTAAACAACCACTCTGAAGTGTGTACATTACATTAATGACTGACCTCATCGTGAACAACCACTCTGAAGTGTGTACATTTACATTAATGACTGGCCTCATTGTGAACAACCACTCTGAAAGTGTGTACATTACATTAATGACTGACCTCTGTAAACAACCACTCTGAAGTGTGTACATTACAACTGACCTCACACTCTGAAGTGTGTACATTACATTGGTGACTGGCCTCACTGTGAACAACCACTCTGAAGTGTATACATTACATTGGTGACTGGCCTCACTGAGAACACCCACTCTGAAGTGTGTACGCTGCATTAGTGTTTGACCTCATTGTTCACAGAGAGTGTGCAAGTCCATTGAAGTGTGCACATGACATCAAAGATTGATACGTTACATCACTGAGTGACCACATTGTTCATGGAGTGTGCAGTGAAGAAGAAATGCAGCAGCTTTTTTGACACAAATCAGACAACTCAAAGCAATGCTACAGAGTATCAGTTTCCTCAATTCTGGGTCTGAAAATGAAATCTCTTTTTGACTACAGTAGTAGTAGTAGTAGTAGTAGTAGTAGTAGTAGTAGTAGTAGTAGTAGTAGTAACAATACTAGTAGTAGCAGTAGTGTCCTGATGATAATATTCACAATGATGATGATGATGTCTCTCATATTCATATTCATATTTCTCTCTTCTCTCTCTCTCTCTCTCTCTCTCTCTCTCTCTCTCTCTCTCTCTCTCTCTCTCTCTCTCAGTCGCTGGAGTGCCATGCAGTAGTTATGTACTGTAGAGTTCATCAGTTTGAAGCTGGTGGAGCGAAGGATGCAAGACATTTGATGTTGAAAATGTCTTGGGCTGGGGTGACACATGGAAATTAAGTAGAAAGCCATTGGTAATCAGCCTTTGTTGCAAGCAAGTTCTCAGGAATACAACGTGGGCATGTATATCTGGTCTTGGTCAGGGTGCACTTCAGGTAGGAGACAGCAAGGGACTGGGGGATGGTGGGGAGGGCCTGGGAAGGTTGACAGGGCCAGGGCAAAGAACTTTGAAGTTGAAGGCATGGTTGCAGTCGTTGGTGTAGCACACGATTAATTGTTATATTTTTCCACATATGCACTGGGCATTTTTGCTGGGGGTTTTTGTTTGGGTTGGTTTTTTTTGTTTTGTTTTTTTTTGGGGGGGGGGGGGGGAGGAGAGCATTTAAAGGAAACCCATACATCAGGCTGGAAATTGACATGGAATGAGATCCGGACAAGAAAAAATAGAGTGGTTTAACATTTCTTTTGTTCTTAGCATTTATGCAGTGCTGACTGTAGTGGCACTTTAGATTTTTAAGTTTCTCGACAAACATTTTGTATGACACGTTTACTACACATGTATAACCTTCTTGTAAATCTTACCGTATTTTAACTGGAACTGAACCATCATGATTTTTGCTCCTTTTCTTGCAGCTCGATCAGCCCATTCATTTGACACAATCCACAATGGGAAGGCACCCAACAGAAAGTTACGCTGGTGCCTTTCAATGAAAAAAGATGAACAGTGTGTTTTAATTTCATTTATCAATTCTGATCGAATTTTCTGGTTTAGAGATTTAAGTGCCTGTAAGTCCGATTTAGAATAGGTGTGTGTGTGTGTGTGTGTGTGTGTGTGTGTGTGTGTGTGTGTGTGTGTGTGTGTGTGTGTGTGTGTGTGTGTGTGTGTGTGTGTGTTCGCGCGCGCGTGTGTTGTGTATATGAGCATGTGTGTGTGTTTCTATGTGCATGCTTAGGTATGTGTGTGTGTGTGTGTGTGTGTGTGTGTGTGTGTGTGTGTGTGTGTGTGTGTGCGTGCGTGTGTGTGTGTGTGGTGTCAAGGTAGTCTGCCTCTCAATGGAGACAGCAGACAACTGATCTTCTACAGACATGAACACAACACATAGGCAGTATCTCTCTCTCTCTCTCTCTCTCTCTCTCTCTCTCTCTCTCTCTCTCTCTCTCTCTCTCTCTCTGGTACTGCAACAGCAATGAAACTACTAGTACTACTAATGTTGTTGCTACTTGTTCTGCCACTACTGCTACTACTCCTACCACCACAACCACTAGCACTACTGACTTTACAACAACAATAACAAAGCAAAACAACACAACAACAACAACTACACTACTACTACTACTACTGCTGCTGCTGCTGCTGCTGCTGCTGCTGTTTCTGCGGCTTCTGAAACTTAGCAGTTGTTATTACCTATTCCTAGTTGTGCACTTATTGTTTTTTCTATTGTTGCTTTGTCCATTTTTTGTGCTGATGCTATTGTTGCTTCTACAGTTCTAGTGTTGCTAGGGCCTATTTCTAGCGCTGATGCTATTGTTGCTTTTGGTGTTCCTTGCTCTTTTTCCTGGGGTGATGCTGTTGTTGCTTCTGTTGTTGCTAGGTCCATTTCTAGTGCTGCTGCCAATAACTATAAAAAAAAAAAAAAATCAGCAAAAACAACGAAGGCCGATTTTGCATCCCCCCCCCCCCCCACACACACACACACACACACACACGCGCGCGCACGCGCGCGCGCGCGCGCACACACACACACACACGCACGCACACACACACACACACACACACACACACACACACACACACACACACACACACACACACACACACACAATCATCATATCCGGTGGTTCAAAGTCAACAAGGTAAAAGGTAGGATGTTATCTGAGCTATCCTTAGCGACACTGTGTTCTCCTTCTCCTCTCCCTGACAGACACTGTCCACTCTGGAAGAAGAGGAGGGGAGGAGGAGGTGGTGAAGAAGAAGGAGAGGAAGGAGACCCATAGAAAAAAGAGGAGGACGACGACGACAACGACAACGACAACAACAACAACAACGAAAACGAACACGACAACGACAACGAAGAAGAAGAAGAAGAAAGAAGAAGAAGAGATATTTAAACCCAGAGAAATGTTTTGTTTGTCAAAAAGCTATGGGCATACGTATGCTTTCTCTTTTCTCCATTGTCATATGAGAAGTCCTGAAAACAAACTAGTGACAACACAGTAAGCAAACAATGGTAGAGAGAGAGAGAGAGAGAGAGAGAGAGAGAGAGAGAGAGAGAGAGAGAGAGA
>JADBJO010032346.1:7500-15788 GCA_016801955.1 Conus betulinus
CGGGCTACAGATTTCATTGTGGAAGGGAGAGGGCTACAGATTTCATTGTAGAAGGGAGAGGAAAGCAGATTCAATGTAGAAGGGAGAGGAAAACAAATTTCATGTAGAAGGGAGCGGGCTACAGCTTTCAGTGTCGAGGAGAGAGAAAAGAGATGTCATGTAGACGGGAGAGGAAAAGTTAGATTTATTTGTAGAGGAAGGGAGGGGCTTACAGATTTCATTGTAGCAGGAGAGGGGCTACAGATTTCATGTAGAAAGGAAAGGGAAAGCAGATTCTTTGTAGAAGGGAGAGGGGCTACGGCTTTCACCTTGTAGAAGGGGAGAGGGCTACGGCATTTCATTGTAGAAGGGAAGAGGAAAGCAGATTTCGTTGTAGAAGGGAGGGCTACGAGATTTCATTGTAGACGGGGAGGGCTACAGCTTTCAATGTAGAAGGGAGAGGAAAAGAGATGTCATTGTAGAAGGGAGAGGAAAGTGAGATTTCCTTGTAGAAGGGAGAGGGCTACAGATTTCATTGTAGAAGGAGAGAGTAGATTTCATGTAGAAGAGGTGCTTTCATTGTTAGAAGGAGAGGAAAGTCGATTTCATTGTAGACGGGAGAGGGCTACAGAGTTCATTGTAGAAGGGAGAGAGGAAAGCAAGATTTCGTTGTAGAAGGGAGAGGGCTACAGATTTCATCGTAGAAGCGGAGAGGAAAAGCAGATTTCCGTGTGGAACAGTTGTATTGAAGGGAGAGGGAAACAGATTTCATTGTAGAAGGGAGAGGGGAAAGCAGATTTATTGTAGAAAGGGAGAGGAAAAAGATTTCATGGTAGAAGGGAGAGAAAAACAGATTTCATTTGTAGAAGGGAGAGGAAAAACAGATGTAATTGTAGAAGGGAGAGAACAAAAGAGACATGTCATTGAGAAGGGAGAGGAAGTAGACTTCATTGTAGTAAGGGAGGGGCTACGATTTTCTGGTAGTAAGGAGTAGGGCTACGATCATTGTAGAAGGGAAGGGAAAGCAGTTCTTTGGAAGGGAGAGGCTACGGCTTTATGTCGAAGGGAGGAGGGCTCGGCTTCATTGTAGAAGGGGCGGGAAAAGCAGATTTCGCCCTTGTAGAAGCCGGAGGGGAAGCAGGATTTCTTGGTAGAATGGGAGCAGGGGTTACCTTGTCTAGCTTTTTCAACCACTGTAGACACGGGAGAGGAATAAGAGACTGTATGTAGAAGGGAGAGGAAAGTTAGATGGATTGTGACATGTTGTAGAGGAGAGGGACATACTTTCTAGTGTGCAGGGAGTAGTAAGTAGCTGTAATTGTTAGAAGGAAAGTAACGATTATTTTGTAGAAGGGAGGAGACGCAGGGCTTACAGCTTTAGATGGAGAGTGTACTAGTAATGTAGATAGGGGGAAAGCAGATAGATTTCGAGTGTAGAATAGGGAAAGGGAAAAACAGATGTCATGGTAGACAGGGAGAGGACGAAAACACTTTATTGGAGAAGGAGGAGGGAAAAACAGATGTCATGAGAAGGGGAAGAGAAAACAGATGTAATTGTAGAAGGCGGGAGGAGAATTAACATGCATCGCATTGGTAGATCCAAGGGAGTAGTTGGAAAACATGATCTGGTTGTTATAAGCGGATGATGGGAAAACAGATTTCATTGTTAGAAGGGAGAGAGAATAAAGCGCTATGTTTCATTGGAATGAAGGGTTCACCCGGAAAAACAGATTTCATTGTAGAAAAAACCAGATTTAATGTAGAAGGAAGACGAGAAACTGGATCTGTGGTGAGAATGAGGTGTAAGATTTTCTTTACATGATTTTGGTTGTATACAGTGAAGTGGCTTACAGATTGCGTCTGTAGAAGGAAGAAAGATTGAGAAACACCATTTACGTTAGACGGGAGAGGGAAACCAGCCCCATTGCAGAAAGAAAAAAAAAAGGAACGATTTATTTGTGGAAGGGAGTGGGCAGCAGATTCAGTTTAGCGGAGACAAGGGCGAGAGTGAATTTTACCGCGTGTGCCAGTAACACGGATTCTGTACCATGTGGCTCATCTTTTCGTTCTTGCTGTTTTGCATTGCATGGCGCCAAGTTGAGAAATCAAAGTCATTTGCTCGCTCTTAATTTTCATGTACCGCATGTTTTTATTTTGCCATGAAGAAGACCTATAAAGTGGTCGAAACCGCGTTCGTGTTTTTGTCTTGGTCCAGTTGTTTGTGCCCTGTAGTTTGGCGGGACTTGATTACTAGAGCTCTTAAAAAGACCAATTTCGTTTTTTCCGTTTCTGTACTTCAGTCACATCACTTTTTTTGAAACTTACTAGATTTTGGTGTTCCCTCTGATACGTCACACTAGCGGACTCAGTCGTCGAACGCCATGGTGGGCAGTGCTCCTAACAGCCTGTACAGACGTTACATGCCTCTCATTCGTAGATAGGCTGGGCATCAGCCGTTTATATCCTCTAGACCATGTCGGCGGGTGTTGAACCCGTTCTAGGCCCCCACTGAGCAATGTTGCTTTTTCGTTTCCTACGCCCGTTAGAATGTGCTTTGTCTTCTAACGCCCGGGTAGAATGTGCTGGCTTGCTAATCGCCCTGTAGGAATGTGCTTCCCCTGCCCACCTCTTCCCCTACCTACCCAAGCCCTGTAGAACCTGTGCTGTCTTCGACCGCCAATGTACCCACCACACAGTGCCCCCCCCCCACCCCACCCCCCACGCGCCCTCCAGCTAAAGATAATATGCCTAGCTTCTATACCCCCTGCAGAATCTAATTGTATTCCACGATCGTCTGTTCTTGTTTATTCATCCCCCCATAACGTTCACGCTGTTACTTGGATGATAGGGCGAGAATGGCCTGCACACAAACACGGGCTTATTTTCAGTCGCATAGTACACCGTCCGCGGCGGCTCAACGGTTTGATGATCCGCGGCTGTGTTCATACCTGACGCGTTCTGTTACGCCCTCAAGTGTTGACGTCTGGTTTATCGATTGCCCGTTAGGATGGATTTGTCCACTTGTTTGTAGGACGTCTTTTTGCACAGGGGACTCGCATGACGACCTTTGTTATTATTATCTCATGCTCTTGTGAGGTGATGATGCGAGCGACAGCGTCAGCTTCGCTGTGTACCTCTCTGTTGCTTCGCTCTCAATCTGGATTGGTTTAGTGCACGTACCAGCGCGGTCCATTACTTTCGTTCGGCTTTCGCGGGCGCCCGCTAGATGCTAGAGCGTTTTTTTCCTCTTCTTGTCTGAGTTATCTGTTCTCATTACGTGGAGATCAAGCTCTCCGCCACATTTGGAGCACAGGCAGCACGCGTTCTCGTGCTTCTTTATCTATTTATTGGTTCCGATGTGTGCACTCTCGGTCCTCTGTGTTGCCAGTCGTCCCTAGTTTGTTTCCCCTTTAGATCTGGTGGTCTAGCGTACTTAATCTATGTTTTTGGTATTGGCGAGGGTGAGAATACCCCACGATAGGGTAGGGTCGGCCCCCCCTCATATCAGTTCTATGCTCGCTACAGGAAACTAGAAACCGCGGGTCTTTAAGGTTTCCAGGGTAATCTTTAATCTTCGGGTAATCTTTTAAAGCTCGGGCCATCTTCTGTTAGCAGAAATGTCGCGTGGACAATATGGCTAACGAGATTAGCGTGCCGAGGGGAAAATTATGAAAAGGTGGGGCTAATCAGCTTACGTGCTCCAAATGCGCAATGTCCTTTCCCCCTCCACGGTGCCGATGTATCACTTTAACCAGGGAAAATTGTCTTTGATGGTACGGTCCACCACAAGCTGTACAACACAATATACAGCACTGGGTTTTTTCAGTTTCCAATTTTCACTTCTAGGAGGTGTTCCCGCTGCTTCGTAGACTAGTTCCATGTACGCTACACGACAATCCCAGCCGGTGAATTAAAGCTTTCGTACATTCTGAGATCGAACCAAAGGTCATGATTTTAAAGCTGATGGATGAATGAGACCCCTTAATGATAAGATGAGGAGGATATAAGGCGTGAGGGGTATAGTGGCTACGTCATAGCAGTATTGTCCCTGACTTACGCGCTGCCCATCGCGTGGTCAGACCTTGAAGTAACCTTACGTCTAACGTGGTTGTGCCCTTTTAATTTATTATCAGTGTGTGTGTGTGGGTTGTGTGGTTAGGTGTAACCCGTGTGTGTTATTGGGCGTGTGGGCGCCGGGCCACCCCCTTCTTGTTTTTGTCCTCCTGGTTGTGTGCCTAGTGTATGGCAGTGCGCGAGCGCATGTACCACAAGACAGCAAAATACCAGTACTATAGGCTTGCAATGATGAGTTGCCCCGTCCCAATTCCCCCGCGACAAATTTCAACGCGCATCGTTTTTCACGCGTGTAGTGCAATTTCACGCCCAGTAGATCCATGAAACTAAAATGCCCGCGGTAAGCGTTTTATCGGAGGCAGTTCACCAGCAACATCAGTGGCCATACTACAGTAAACCATAACTTAACTGCTGTAGTGTGTTGTGGGCGTGTGGGTGTGTGTGTCCCTGTGTGTTGGGTGTCCTTTTTGTGTGTGTGATGTTGTTTTTGTGTTTTTCTGTGTGTGTGTGTGTGTGTGTGTGGTGTGTGTGTCGTGTGGTGGTGTGTGGGGTGTTCGTTATAGGTTGGGCCTTCCTTTAAAGTACATCCGTTTTAAAAGTGTATAAGGACGACTGAAGGTAGGAGAGTGCGGGTGTGGGTGTGTGTGTGAGGTGTGTGGTATGTGTGGTGTGGGGTGGGTGTGTGGGCGTGCGTTGTGTGTGCGCGGCGCGCGCGTTCGCGACTGTGTGGTGTTACGTCCCCCCCCCCCCCTCCGCGCGTTCTTGCTTTGTGTGTGAATGCGTTGGTGCTGGTAATTCTCATTGTTTCTGGTGAATCACGTCGAATGGACGCTGGCACACTGTGCGTCATTTTAATAACAGCCGAGTTACCCAGTATAGAGAATGCGACATTCACCGAAACTCTGGGAAAAGTTCATTAGGCCACGGAGTAGCCAGCGGACTGGTTTTTGCAGGAACCGATGATACCTTAAAAGACAACCAGCTTTAACAGCGTGGCGAAAGATTTTTTTTTATGGTCAGACACGATGGCGCAAGCAATGCTGAACCCTCCCCCCCCCCCCTACTCCCCCAATTGCCCCCTTCCCTCCTCCGCATGTAAAGGGGTTTCCAAGGTGGCAGGAGTGTGTTTCAGATGAGACTAAGAGAGAGATAAGAGGAGTTTTTTGACTTCTTGACTATCGCAATTTTTCACCATTTTTTTCCCCTTCTGCCCAATTACATAAGGGTTCCCGTTTTTTGACAGCAGGGGGAGGGCTTGGTTCTCTCCGGGTTAAACAAATGTCACGATAACCTATTTACCACCCTCAGTCCTCTTCACTGCAAACAAGTACGTATAACCCACTTATTTCCAGTGTGTATATCAAACAGAGAGGAGAGAGAGAGAGAGAACTTGAGAGAGAGCGACAGATGTATCAAGCAAAGAGAGAGAGAGAGAAGAACAGATTTGAGAGAGGAATCAGGGAGAGAGAGAGAGAGAGAAGAGAGAGAGGAGACCGATTATTTGCTTTCTGTTCTGAGGGGGAAGCCTTTCCTTTTTCCACCGAATTCGTATGACGTTTACCATGCCTCATAACCCCCTTATAAGGACCATAGGCATCTGAGAGACAAATGAGAGAGAGAGAGAGAGAGAGAGCTGGATGGAGAGAGACGAGCAGAGAGACAGTTTCATGAAGACAGACGGAGAGAGAGACCGACCGAAGACAGATCAGACAGACAGGACAGAGCGACGAGAGAGAGGAGAGAACTCTCGGAACTCGGAACTCGGAAAATACTTACCTTGTAAGGCCACCGGCCGGTGATACAAGGGGCACACCATGCGGAAAAGGGGAGTTATGAACCGAAAAGAAACAAAGAAGGATGCAAAAGATACGAAAAACATCCTCCTCCAGGCATTAAATACATTTTGGCGAGAAAAGTCCATTCTTTGTTCTACTACATCAATAGCTTTTATAGACGCCATTCCACAGCAATATACAAAAATTAACCACCATTGTGGCCAACAGGTATATGTGGTTATGCGCCTCATGCAACAAGAACAACAACAAGACTATACGTGTGAAAGGGCAGCTGTGCTAACAGACGTTATCTTTCTCTATGCTTTACATGATAAAAAATGAATCCCCCATACATTTCCGAGATTGGGATTTGTCATTACTCAATAAGAACGTTCTACACAAGTACCTGCGTCTGCAATGAGTGACATAAATATATATATTGCGCTAGTACTTTTCTATAACTTCTTATATTTGCACGTAAAATAGAAATGTATTTTCAGTTTCAACTATTATCACACAACATGGACATTTTAATGAAATATGCTTATGCCAACGACGTGTTATTTTGATTACACTGCTAACCTCCATTGATACCAAGACTAAATTTTGTAAACGTGTTTTGTAACCATTTGGCTGTTATCGTTATGACATGAACAAGATAGTTCCAAAAATCTCCAGTTGACTTCGAGTTTCTCATAATATTTTACCCCCTCTCTCCATCTTTACTCTATTTTAGGCACCCAATCAGTTGAAACAGTCTTATCCTTCTCTGCTGAAGAGTCGTAAAAACTCTTTCGTCCTACTTCCTCATTTACAAAACCTCTGAAAAAACCTATCGGATCAAGGCATTGACTTTTATCTGCAAGACAGTTGGGAATCGAATGTCCTCCGCGTTAGAACGGGACGAATTATTACTGCATGACGGAGGGCTTGAACGGTAAAGGACGAAGATTATCTTTTGTACTCCCACCCCAATTACCACGTGGATCTATGAGAGAGAGCGAGAGGAGAGAGAGGGATGAGAGAGCGAGGAACGTGAGGAGCGAGAGATCGACTCTGACACTCAGACCTCGTTGGATTAGCTCCGGTCACAGCAGAAGCCCCCCCATCCGCTTAGTCCTCTTGGGACTCCCACGCCAAATTCCCTTCCTTCACCGGTGCCCTATGATAGCATCACAATTTTCTTGTGTCATCATGCCTGGTCCCTGTCCCCAGTGAACTCATCCTCCTCTGCCTTTTTTCCACAAACCCGTTGTTGACACCGAGACTTTATATCTGAGCCTTTATCTGAGATCTACGAACATTCAGTCTGAAGCACGACCCATCCTTCCATCCTAAAACTGTCCACACATCCCGTTCTATTACTCTACTACAACTTTAGCTAGAGAGAACATGAAATGTTTGTCTTCACAGTGATCTGTCTACTGTCGGGTGTCTGGTCGGTACCGTTTCGTTCTGTAGATTAGCCCCCTCCTCGCTCAGTGGTCTCTTCAGTGCTCTTCTCGGCTTCACCCATCACTGTGTTGTCTGTGGATTTGCCGAGTTTGTGATTCGCACAATTTGTGTTCATCTGCTGAATATAGGTGAAGATACGATAGATACACAGTTATAGCGTCTACTTGTAGAATGATGAATACACATACGTTCTCAAATGCGTTTCGAGTACGTGCGCTTTTGTACGAGCAGATGGAAGTGTGATGACACACTCTGGGCTTTTATTTTTTCGTCAGCTTGTTTTTTGTCGTGGTGACTGTTCTGCTGGTGTATCGTTTTGACTTTGTCCCCCCATGTGTCTGCTACTGTATGGATACACCCTCTCTGTCTCTCTCGACTTCATGACTCCATGACTTTAGCCTCGGTTCTCTAATTGTGGCATCGTGCAGTCCATTTTATTCGAGTGTGCTTCTGCATCTGACAACCCGAGGTCTTGAGAGCTGATGACCTATAAATGTGCATTGTAAGGATGTGCTTTGGCCACCCAGCACGAATTAGCCGTGGGATTGCAAGGCCATTCGAGGGTCCTGGAAAGCTCCTATGGTCATTATCTATCTGACTTAGTCACACACAGGTACAACAGTAGTCCCAAGAGTCAATAAAGTCGTTCCCCGCTTGCGGTGCCCTGCATTGTCATGTGTGATCTTGCATTTGTTCCCAATTCCTGTTTCCTAATCGACATTACACATTGTGTAGTGGGCATCTAGATGACACCCATAGTACTTCCTATTTTTTGTCAATTCTCACTGTTATGCCTACTTATACAGTTCCGTGTGGATCGTCAACTTATTTGGTATCGTAAGTACTGCCTCTTTTGTCATCAATACACGGTTGATCACACTTTTCACTATTTGACATTCTTCCTATCACCAGCGTGTCAGCTGTGCAGATTGCCACGTTTTCGTTTTAACCAGTATTTGTGTTCTTTGCTTGCCTTATGCTGTTCTTTGCGTCGGTCACCACCCG
>JADBJO010032347.1:0-2500 GCA_016801955.1 Conus betulinus
CACGGCAAGGGCACCGACCACGGGACGGCAAAGGTGTTGTGCGGCGGAAGGGGGGAGACCGGTTTAGATGAGGATCGGAAGGGAGTGTGACCTGGAGGGAAGGGTGGGGTGAAGAACGAAGGCGAGGAGCTAAAGGGCAGTCAGACGAGGCTGTTATTCACGCGCGCGCGCGCGCGCGCACACACAACAACACACACACACACACACGGCGCGCGCGCGCGCGGCGCGCGCACACACACGCACGCACGCACGCACACACACACACACACCACACACACACACACACACACACACACACCAGTTTCCTCCGGCCAGCATCATAGTTTTCTTCATAAAAACAAGCGATTGTTTTCATGAAAAAGATGATATTACACGCAAAAAGATAATCTTACACGCAAAATGTGATTTGTATGCGATATGTGTTTCTGGACTGAAGAACGTTATCGCTTTTGACACGTACGTCATAATGACTAATTTCAAGCTTTAGGGGTGAGATGTTCAGTACGTTGTGTGGTGCGTGCGTGAGAGAGAGAGAGAGAGAGAGGAGAGAGAGAGACGAGAGAGAGAGAGAGAGAGAGAAAGAGAGAGAGTTGCAACCAATGATTTTACTCAATCTGATAGTACTTAATTAGGGCGAAACGAGATGGATGCATGTGAATTAGCGCGGATCGGATGCACTGTAACTGGGCCAAAACGCGACAGCGCAAAAAAGTGGCGCACCGTGGTAGATAATAATTTCTCGAAGACCTTTGGTTGACATGTCTGATATATCAAACAGGGACGGTGTTCTTCCTTTTTGTCAAGATTGTCAAAAAAAAATGACCCAGGTAGGATTCTCAAAAACAAAGTGAAAATCCTTACGAGAGGCACATTATTAATAAAATCGTACAATGCCATCGCCCGAAAATGTATTCAGCTCAGTGTGAGCCTGAGGAGCACAACCATCCGGAACTGACAGTTTACGTCGCAATACAAAACTGATTTGTTCCTAATTCTTGAAATAAGATGTGCGTGCTTTAAAGAGACCATTTATTAGCATGAATCGACAGTTCCTTTCATTACGCAATCACTTTCATACTTTTTCGTGGTTGTTAAACGCCCTTAATTCAGGGCGACCAAATAAGGTAATAACTAACAAACACCACAGGAACTTTATCTTTATGATTAAGAATTGCTTCTTTAACGGTGACGATTATGTAGTTTTTTAACAATTAGAGTTTGTGAAACTTGAATCTGATGACCTCTCATGCATCTTACTTCTTTTATTGATTCATTTTGTTTCTTGTTTGTTCATTTATTTTCCTTAAGAAGGTACAATAGAAGGGACTACCAAATCGATCGCATTACACACGAAAGAGTAGATATTGTAAGCAATAATTTCAGTTATTATTTTTGTTGTTTTGCTTTGTTGCTGTTGTTCTGTTTTCTTTTCTCCTTCTTTTTGGTTAATATTGTATAATTCTGAATCGTTGCTGGTTCTTGCAATAAACAAAGACAAACTTACATGCAAACTGCAAATAAACTAGCACACAAGCAAAGGCAAACTAACGCCCATACACAAAACGGCCAACAGGACAATCAACCAACCAATCATAAACGAATTCACTGATCCAGAATGCTTAAAAGAAAATAGCGACTCACCAGCCAAGCAACTCAGTGCCTAGCCAGCAGTCAACATGTCGATTAGCCAAATTAACCCAGTCTTGAAAGGTCAGTTTACTCCAAGTTTACATTTGATATAGTGGACGCAGCATTCTGCATGATTTAAAAAAAAAAATTGGGGGGGTGGGGGTGGGGGTAGGGGTGTCAGTGATAAATATTCGATCGCTTACTCTGAGTGTGTGTGTGTGTGTGTGTGTGTGTGTGTGCAGACATCAACGAGTGTATGCTGAATCCGAACATCTGCGAGAACGGAGCCTGCGAGAACCGTCAGATGGGATACCGCTGTGTGTGCAATCCAGGCTACAGACCTGACGGAACGGGCACGCTCTGTTTGGGTGAGTATAGATCAGCCGACCACGTGGGACCGTTATAGGGCTGGCAAAGACATCAAAAGATCATATCCTCCCCCCCACCCCAAAATGTCACATCCCGAATTAGCCACTATAAAAACAGCAAACAGTTAATGTCACGTTAACTAAATTATAGACATGCATAAAGGTAGATAGGACAAGACAGTCCTGAGAGCGCCAGCCATTTCATCGGTCCAGATTTAGAAAAGAAAAAAAAAAAAGAAAAGTAATGAAAATTATCCACATGTAAACCAAAACAATAAAAGTTCATGTGGGCAAACAGGACTGTAGAACAGACCACTAGTGCCCACTCTCGTGTGTACAATTTTCTGTGCCAAGTCGCCAGATTACAAAAATAAGAACTGGCGTATGAGTTGTAATCAGAAATAAAAGGCAATAGAAAAAAGGAGAATGGTTCACAAATGCAGAAAAAAAAACAGTAGACGCAGCAGAAAAAAAAGAAGGCAGAATCAAAGAGGTCGATTGAA
>JADBJO010032347.1:7500-15788 GCA_016801955.1 Conus betulinus
CTGGCTGAGCATCATCAACGGGCAGTGTGAAAACAACATCGGCACAGCGGTCACACGCTCTGAGTGCTGCGGGTCAATAGGTCGAGCCTGGGGCAGTCCATGCGTGCCTTGCCCTTCTGAAAGTAAGCTGTTCCTTTGTCTGTCTATCTGTTCTCATTCTTTCTGTCTGTCACTGTCTGTCTTTCCCCTACGCTTTCTCCCTTTTCTCTGATGTGTGTGTGTGTGTGTGTGTGTGTGTGTGTGTGTGCGTGTGTGTGTGTGTGTGTGTGTGTGTGTGTGTGTTTATGCAACTGCTGTTTCGTTAATGTTATCCCCACCCTCTCTCCCTTTCAGGCTACAGATGTACACTGTGCCTTTCGTGTTTTATTAATCATCTTCTCCTTTTATTCCTCCTTTACAGTTCTGATAAGATGCATACAAACACATACACTCACTCAAAATCACACAAAACCACATAGACACACAGACACGCGCGAGCGCGCGCGCGCGCGCGCGCACACACACACACACACACACACACACACACACACACACACACACACACACACACACACAGAGACTGCCAGTGAATAGAATTCTAAAATTCTAATGAAACCCGTAACCGTCATTCATTGATTTCACATGGTTTTTCCAGTGGAAATGGATTGCCCGACTGGCTTCTCTTTTCAAAAATGGAATCACCTGTGTGGGTAAGTCTGGTCTGATGGGCTTCTTGTTACTGCTCTTCTTGTCGACCTTCTTGTTGTTTTGTCATGTTTTTTTTCACGACTGTTCAGTGCTGAAAAAAAAGATCAGTGTGGGTTTGTGCTTGATGTACCAGCGTACGTCTTTCTATGGTCCTTGATTAAAACTGAAAGTTGCCTGTTATTCGAATCAGCTCATTCACAAGCGCAGTTTGGCTTTCAACTGGTATGTTTGTACATTTGTCGTATATGTTTTGACATGAGGGGCTGTTGAGATTTAGTTTTTCTCTGGAAGGAAAATATACAGACGCTTTATTTGATGATTTCTCGTACCAGTGTGTAACTTGCTCTGTTTTACACACACACACACACACACACACACACACACACACACACACACACACAGAGGTGCAGCTGGTTCTGTTTTCATTACAAAGCCGAAATACCAATAAACGTCCAAGGCAAGGTATTATAGTATAAAAAAAAGGAATATTTCCCACATTGTTGAACTAGGGAGTTTTGGCTTTTGCACTTTTGTGTCTGTATTTCTGAAATCTGAAGAGGACGAATTCGTTTAAAATTCACTTGTCTGTTTCGTGTTGTGTGTTGAAATAAGAACTTCTTCGCTTTGGGTGTTATTTGTGTCATGGCTTGTTTGCAGTAACAGTACGTCTCTTTCATTCTCCTGTCTTCTAGTACTACCAATACTACTATTAATAGTATCACTACTGCTGCTTCTGCCGCTACTGCTGCCACTGTGCTGCTGCTGCTGCCGCCGCTGTTGCTGCTGTTATTACTGCCCTGGCTTCTGCTGCTCTTGCTTCTTTTGCTTCTGCAGCTGATCTGTTGCACTGTATTGCATTGTATTGTCTAGCGTTGTGTCGTGTTGTGTTGTCTGGTATTGTATATCAAACGAACGTTGAAACTCTTCCCTGGAATCTGTTGCATTATATTGTGCAGTGTTGTTCAGTGCAGTCTGATATTGCAATGAATAGTAGAAGTATATCGTATTGTATAGAATTGTTCTGTATTGTATAACAGTCTGCTGCATTTCCCCCAACACAGGCGTGTTGATGACTGCGTTCGGCTCACTGTATGCCAGCAGACATTAACGACCGTGAACTGTTCCAAAGAATCTCTATGAATTGTACAGTAATGGATTGTGCCGATCAGAATCGCATCAAACTGTATTGAACTGCAATGCACTGGGTATCTGGCTCACAGTGTACGAACAGACATCATCAAATGCGAAATACACCGTAGGATCTAAATAAATCGTAGAGTGTAGTCTTGTATAGTACTGAAAAATAACGTATTGAAACGTTTTGCAATGTACTGTATGATGGTTGCTAGTGGCTCAATGTGTGTCTCGACAGACATCAACGAGTGTGAGCTGTTCCCGGGGATCTGCCGTGGCGGGGGTCAGTGCGTCAACTCCCGGGCTCCTTCCGCTGCACGTGCCCACCGGGGTTGTCCCTGGACAGCTCGGGTCTCAAGTGCATCGGTAAGTGGTGGACTGCCGACCTGTTGAATGACGATTTTGCTTGGGGGGAGAGAGAGAAAATGCCTCTCTCTGCCCCCCCCCCCCCCCCCCTCCCCCCCTCTCTCTCTCTCTTTCTCTTTCTCTTGGTAGAAAAAAATGACGCACTGGCCTCAGGAGGAGCTTCTTGTATTCCAAAGAAAACACTTTCTTGACGATGATTTAAAGGGGAAAAGGTACAGCACACAGAACTTACCTTGTAATGCCTCCTCTGTCTTTGAGGAATGCGAGACTGATAGGACGCGCATTTCAAGAAGTTGAGGTAGTTATGCGCGCGTTGTGTGTGTGTGTGTGTGTGTGTGTGTGTGTGTGTGTGTGTGTGTGTGTGTGTGTGTGTGTGACAAAGACGGACTGAGAGAGAGGAAATATTTACGATGCAGGTACGGGATGCAAAGAACGCGAGTTCCAAGAATCCAAGAGGAACAACTACTCCGGATTGCTGTAGTTGCTGTAATCATGGCTTATTTCCCTTGATATGTTTTCGCGGGAATGATCCCGATCCCTGTATTTTGCAGACTGTAATTCTGTTTGAACTGATGGTATGCCGGTTACCATTCTGTACAGAAATGAATGTTGCGTTTAGAAAAAAGTGTGATCATGCATATCACTTAATTGACCCCACTCCACTCTAAAAACAAAGCAAAACAAAAAGTAAGAATAAAAGGAAAAAGAAAAACAGACGGATACCATCTGGATTGTGTAAAGGAATGACAGTTTTAAACAATGCGATCTAACAGCCGGGTCTTCTGATTCAGTCAAATGACTCACGTGTGACAAGACGTCAGAGAAACCATGATTTGTTTTGATTCTCCCATATAATTGTGATGTGATCATGTGTCAAAATCCATATAAATTAGGCGTACACTGTATTATTGAAATGGTTTATGCTCACAGGCGCGCATGCACGCATGCTGCACACACATATGCACACACACACGCACACACATACCCACTCACGCACGCGCGCGCGCGCGCACACACACACACACACACACACACACACACACAGAGTTTAAAATGAAAAGAGCATGTGTCACTGTACTGACGCTCAGTGCGTCGTACAGAGAACGCTGTTGTGATAATCAAATCAGGCGCTACAGACGCTACAATACTGTGTGTGCAGATAATCGGCGCAGTGTATGCTACCAGCAGTTTCAGCAGCATGGCCTGTGAGAGTCCACTGATGGGTACCTACACTCGCGCAGAGTGCTGCTGCACCGTTGGCGAGGCTTTCGGCGAGCCTTGCGCCGTTTGTCCTGTGGAAGGCTCGGGTGTGTTTCCGATCTCTCCTCTGCGTCCAGTCCCTTTCCCGCTTCCCCGCTTCCTCACTCACCCCCTTCTGTTTCTCCTTTCTCCTTCATGTCATCATCATTATTGTCATTTCTTCCGAAACTGTCCACGTCAACGATATCGTCTACATGATCATCGCTGACGTAATGTTTTTCAGGTTGCTCATCTTCTTCTCCTCTCCCTCCTCCTCCTCCTTCTTCCATTTCCTCCTCCTTATTCTTCATCCTCCTTGTCCTCATCCTCGTTGTCCATCTCCATTATCATCATCATCATCATCATCATCATCATCATCATCATCATCTCTTCTTCCTTCTTCTCCTTCCTCTTCTTTTTCTTCTTCTTCTTCTTTTTTTCTCTTCTTCTTCCTCTTCTTCTTTTTTCCTTCTCCTTCTTCCTCCTCTCCTCCTCCTTCTTCTTTCTTCTTCTTCTTTGTCTTCTTCTTCTGGTATTCTCTGTCTCCACCGGGCCTGTCCCTTTCTCCACCTCTTCCTTTTTCTTCTCCCCCTTTCTTTCGTCTCTCCGTCCTATTCTTTTTTTCTTGTTTTATTTATTATGTCTTCGTGAGTGATACTTGTTTGCTTGCATACTATTGATTTATTCATTTTGAATGAAATTACAGCTGAAAGTGTGACATTGAACATATTCATGTTCTGCTTTTTAATTTGGTTTTTACAACTTCCCTAGATGCATATTCAGAAGCTGTGGAAGACACAGAGGGCCAGAGCGGAGGCAAAACTGAAGGTAGGGTCTTTCATCGCTGTCAGGAGTCGTTTGCAGCGTGTTGTTTCTTTCTTTCTTTTTGTTTTTGGTTTATTTTTGTAACAAGGCGCTCCTGTGAACCGTATTCACTATCTGAATGTCTGTATATCACTCTGTCTGTGTATTTAGCCCCCTGTGGTTAGCTTTGGCTGTAAAAAAACATGAACTGAATTGTCTGTCTATATATCGATCGATCTGCCTGTTTATTCATTATAGCTTCTTCTGTCTGTCTTTTTCTGACTAGCCATCTATCCAGTAGGTATACCGTGTGAATGCAAACGACGACATGACAGTATGTCCGTCATCACCCACACACAACCACACACACACCACACACACACACACACACACACCACACACTCTCCTTCCTAAAATATCATCACGCTCTCCAAAATGTCATCACTCTCCCTTTCTATAGCATCATCACTCTCTCCTTTCTAAATCTTTTCACCACTTCATTCTAATTCAGTCACCTAAACATACGCTCTTTTTCTTCCTTAAACGTCATGACTGCTGTCTTCCTCCTACGTCTTTCTGATGAGATTGTTTCCTGTCCCTTCCTCACACTACTACTCTGTTCCTAAATCTGCCTGCTAATATCCTCTTCATGAATGTTACAGTCTCGTCTTCCTAGGCCTCCTCGTCCCTTTCGCATGGCTGCCATCCCTCCAAATTTTATTGTGGAATTTCCCAGATTTTTTATAAATTATTCATAAATCCTGAATTTATTGGATTTTTTTTTTTTTTTAAAGAATTTCATCTTGTTTTAAAATGTGGAGGCCAGTTTTGAACAGGAATGATAAAATACTGCAGAATAAATCCAAAATGATGTTATGTGGATGTTGAAAGAGTACTTGGATGGAAACCATACATTTTTCTTCAATCTTCATCTGGAACATACGGGGGGGGGGGGGGGGGGGGGGGGGGGCTGGATGAATGCTTTTCGGCCAAAAGCCAAACTGTCCACTCTTCAGCCCACCCTACCCTTTTCATCCCCTGTGTCCCTTGATTTTTGGCTCCAGAAGGTTGGCAGTTATGCTTTCGTCATCCTAATCCTCCTCTGCCGGAATGAACTTTATAAACTGGGTTTGAAAACGCCCCCGATCGTTTTCACCAGTGTCCTATTTTTGAGACTTTTTCTCCTTAGTTTTCTTCTTCATACCACTTCCTCACCAGATTTCCTCTGCTGACTCTTTCTCGCCATCTTTTTCTCTTCGGACTCTTTCTATGCCAGTTTTCTCATCGACTCTCTTTTCTCGCCAACTTGCTCTTCTGACTCTTTTTCTCGCCAGTTTCTTCTCTTTTCTCGCCATTTCCTCTTCCGACTCTTTCTCGCCAATCTCTTCTTTCTGACTCTTTTCTCGCCAGTTTTAATCTTCATGATTTTTAGCACAGTTTTGGACGAAAATTTCAGATATCAACGAATGCATGTTGCTGCGGGGAGACTGGCGACAACGGGACGTGTCCGTCACAACACGGCCGGCAGTTTTATCTGCGATTGCACTTTCTGGATTTGCAGTGGACCACCTGGGCACCAACTGTACAGGTAAGGTTTCGCTGGGACCGCCAGCTCTCGAACATTTACATTAGAATACCCCAAACCCCGGTACATCAGATTGTACGTTTCAAGGAACTCGTAATCCAAATCAGTGGTCAAGATTATGGAGTGCCATTGCGCAAAAAACGTAGAGAAACTCCTAGCGATCTTCAGAGTATGTTGCAGTTTTGGACCAAATGCAACACACACACACACACACACACACAACACACACACACACACCACCACACACACAACACACACACACACACGCGCGCGCGCGCGCGCGCGGCGCGCGCTCGCGCACACGCACACAATGGAACTCAACCTAACCATAGCAAAACAAAGTTCCTGGTGCACATGAAAAAACCAGAGTCGTGTAGGGGAAGTGTTAGTTCTTGTTTGTTTTGATAATGATATCAGCTGTTTGTTAAGATACCGTTGTACCATTCGTTTCTTATTCTATAAACGTTAACGTTTTGTTCACTGAAATTAAACATTTGATGGCTCACTTCGTGCGCACGTATAGGCGCGTGCGCGCGCGTGTGTGTGTGTGTGTGTTGTGTTTTGTGTGTTGCCGCTCTGTTTATCTCTCTCTCTCTCTGCCTGCGTCATTGCCTCTTTCTCTCACTGTTTCTTGTCGGTCGGTCTGTCTGCTCTTCCCTTCCCTGCACTACATACCCACCAATCTTCTCTCTCTCTGTATTTCTACCTTTCTTCTTACCCCTTTCTTTCTCGCTTCATCTCTACCTCTCACAACCCCATCATGTTTGTGTAGTCTGGCAGACATCAACGAGTGCCGGATTTCCATGACTGAGATCTGCGGTATAACGGCCAGTGTGTTAACACCCCGGGTGGCTTCCACTGTGAATGTGACGAGGGCTTCACTGGAGTCATGATGAACCAGATGGTGTGATTGGTCAGTGGCATTTGGCATGGGTTGCATACGTACCTTAAATGGTGCTGTAGCGTGCACCTCACCGTCAAAACTCCCCGTCAGAACAAAAAAGATTTCACTCTTACATGCGGAGAGGTAAAGTTAATGTGCTGATAAAGGGATGATTCATCCGCGCTGGACCACCTAATCATAGAAAATTCTTGCACCACATCAGACTCAGTTTGTCTGTTCAGAGATTTGCCTCCCAGCTGTAAGTCTTTCACATTTCATATCAAAATTGTCTCTGTTAAGATTCAGCTCCTGTAGACGTTTTAAAAATCTTAAGATCGATTTTTTTGTACACAACATACAACATCCAATGATAGTTCTTCACGGAAAGAGTATGTAAGAGACCAGCCCATCTGCGATGACAGATTTCTGTGACTCTGTGGCGGGCTCAGCCGCTTTTCTCCTTCCTCTGAGGGCTGGTTGTCGCGATTTTGTATCATTGACAGTTAGCCAAGGGAGATCATTACTCTGAGTGACTGGTTTAAGAGTGTTGCCGATAATCCAAAGGGAAAGTGTAAACGAGCTAGTTAAGACCTATTTTGATTCCAGGTTCTTGGCAGTGTGTGTGTGTGTTGTTGATGTGTGTGTGTGGATGTGTGTACTGTGCGCGAGCGATGACCTGTTAGAACGCGCGCGCGCTGTGTGGTGTTTGTGTGAGCCAGTGCGCTTAGTAGAGAAAAAAAAAAAAAAATCAGTATCATGAGAAACGTTATAACGTGAGAGAAAGAAGAGGGTGAGAGGAGAGGCGACCGACAAATATAACACAGAGAGAGAGAGAGAGAGACAAAGACAGACAGCAAAGAAAACAAAGACAGACAGACAGACAGGACAGGACACCCACGAAGAGGGGAAACGGAGATACAAAACAAACACTTACACGCACGCGCAGCAACGCTCATCCACTAAGCACATGACCAAGTCGCTTCCATCCGTAGCCAAGCACGTACACACGCCTTAACAGTCATGTATGACTTTGTAAATAGGATGACAAAGGACTGTGGACGGAATGTAATAAAGAAGAGCAAAGAAAAAAAGATCAGATCATGTAAAAAGTCTGGAAGCAGGGAACGAACGAGTGCATCAAACTCGGTTGGGCAAGCTACGATATGCCAAGATGCCACATAGATGGTCACGAGGCTAGTCTCAGATGGAACGGCCTAATGCATAGGTACATTAGTCTACCAAGCTTCGCTCATCCCCTGCCATCGAAGGCACAAATACTTTTAACTGACTAAAACTGCACTACAATAGTGTGAATTTTAGAGGAGAGGGCGAAAACGAAGTAACAAAGTACAGCTAAAAATAAAGTAGAAATATACAGTCAGTAATACAGTCCAAGCGCCAAAACAAAAGGAAGTTATCGCAAATTATGCGAATCAAATAGTTAATTTAACCCCATCTAATCGTAAAATAACAACCAAGTCAATAAAACAAACACGCAACAATAAATAAAAAAAAAAAAAAAAAAAAAACAATTAAAGCCAACACACCCTGACGTGCACTCTCACGAACCAAAAAAGCCTACCAAAACAC
>JADBJO010032348.1:0-7500 GCA_016801955.1 Conus betulinus
ACTAGCTAGTTGTGGCCTAACCCAGCCTTCATTTCTTACAATTGGCTTCAGCTGATGAGTATGCTCTGTTTGGGTTGGGTCTTGATTCACACACTATCCTAGAACATCTCTCTTTGTTTTTTTCAATAATATGCGTCACTCACTTCTAGATGTGCTCGCACCGTGTGAAAAAAGCTGAATATGTTCTGTAGCATATTTTATGACCAGACATGTGACCAAGTTTCTTATTACAGCATCCATGGCAGCGACACGCGGGGGCCTACGGAAAATAAGAACCTCAAAGAATGAAAGAGAACAGAACGATGTCGCGCAGAATCTGATGTGCTGTACATAGTTGGTGATGACATATCATTAGAGGAAAGCCCCCCCCCCAGTCGACTTAGTCTTAATGCGTGCATCTTTAGTTAAGTCTTTAAGTGAACCAAACCAGTCCCTTCACACATATTGGAAAATGCTCCTGCCCTCAAGTGAAGCACACAAAGTCATCACCTATTGCTATCACATCACTGTCATTACAATGGGACGGATTCAAGCTCTTAACAAATTTGTAGCAACTGTTACACAATGCCACTACAATCCCTGACACTGAGAACTGCTGAAAGGACAGTGTTCTGTTTCATCCCGTCCATTCTTCACACTGTCTGGTCTGATGGTTACAGGCCACGTGGTGATGGAAGTGGCATAGTGATCCACAGAACAGTTTCCACAAACCACTGACTAACTTCTGAGGGGCCTTGGTCTCAGGAATGAAAGAATAAACAAGCCGAAAACAAGTTGTTTTCCTTTGGACACATTATTGCGTTTTGGCAGTTCAATAGTTTATTTTATAAGCTTGAATCACACACATGAAGTCGGACGTGTAGTCCGTCTTTCCTGCTCCACACAACATGTGTGTTTGTATTCTAAAGAGACCGGCTGAATGCTCCAGGAATGCGGAACAACACAACATCTACAGAATACCTGGCAGTTTCTATGAAGCGCACCACGACCACATTTGTTGCCGGGACAGTTACATTCCTGTGTAGAAAGACTGGTCAGAGGAGCTTGCGTTTTGGTCCCACTGTGATGTAAACCAGATGATGTGGTGACGTCATAACTAGCACCAGGTCATCTGACATTCTTTGCTCTTTGCACACATTTACAAATGATGGCAAAATGTAAATCATAATCTGCTCACAAATGATGAAGGTAATTCTCGTGGATTCTTGTTTTGTTTCGTGTCATATATTTTTGTAAAATAGGAAAAACCTCTATCACGCATGCACTCACGTACGAGCGCACACACATTCCACAGCCTCACATATTACACACCCCCAACAGCATGCACACATACACACCCACACACACACACCACACACACACACACACACACACACACACACACACACACACACACACCACACACACACTAAGGACCTATATATACTGATATCCGAAAGATCAGTTCTATGTGACATGTATATCCATATACGGTAGTCAGAGATCATCGAGTATGGAACTGGCTAACATATTACTCGCAAGAGTCGAACAGCTTATGGGTGTATATGATTTGGGTGGGGGAGAAGAGGGAGGAAAGGAGTGAGCCTATAAACCCATTTGGAGTCAGTTGATCGTCCACGAGACCTGTGCCAACTGACCCGTCATGGGTCACACGACCTTCAAGCTTGATGTGGTTATTTTTATTATTATTATTTATTATTATTATTATTATATTGGGTATTTATATAGCGCCTATCCTCGGTCACAGACCAAGCTCTAAGTGCTTTACAATAAACACACTACCTCACTCACTCAACGGGCTGCCTACCCAGGTAGAGCCAGCTGAAGAGCAGCCTGCTGGTGCTCATTCAGTCGTTTCCCGTACCATTCAACTATCATTTTCACTTTTCACTTATCTCATTTATTATTCCAGTTTCTCACATGGGATGCATACGATGTTTTATACGTTCCTCCATTTCCACCGGTACACGATGGCACACGATAGAACAGCAGCCGAAGTACTGAAATGCTGTAAAGAGACACTTATCACCGAGTTGCATGAATCCTCTGCCTCTGCTGGAGTGAAGGCGAAGTACCACAAGACATGAGGAATGCTAACGCCGTCACACTGTACAAAAAACAAAGGTGACAGAAGCGATTGCAATAATCATCGTGGCATATCCCTCCTTAGTATCGTTGGGAAAGTCTTTGCACGAGTAGTACTGAAGAGGCTCCACGTACTTGCAGAGCAAGTTTATCCTGAATCGCAGTGCGGTTTCCGTGCCAACAGATCCACTATAGATATGATCTTCTCCCTTAAACAACTTCAGGAGAAATGTAGGGAGCAAAGGCAGCCACTCTTCATTGCCTTCATAGATCTCACAAAGGCTTTCGATCTGGTCAGCAGGGATGGCCTCTTCAAGATCCTCCTCCAAGATTTGGATGTCCACCCAAACTTCTCAGCATCATCAGATCCTTCCACGAAGACATGAAAGGCACTGTCGTCTTTGACGGCTCAGCATCAGCTGCCTTCAACATATGGAGCGGAGTGAAACAGGGTTGCGTCCTGGCTCCCCACCCTGTTTGGAATCTTCTTTGCTGTGATGCTGAAACACGCGTTTGGTCCTGCAGCTGAAGGTATCTACCTTTGAACCAGGACAGACGGAAAGCTCTCTCAACCTCTCTCCAGATTAAGAGCCAAGACTAAAGTCAAGTTGAGGTGCCTGCGTGACTTCCTCTTTGCAGACGACGCAGCAGTAACCGCCCACACTCAGCCGAGGACCTACAGCAGCTCATGACTTGCTTTCAGCGATGCCTGCCAAGACTTCGGGCTTACCATAAGCTTGAAGAAAACACAGGTCATGGGACAGGATGTTGACTCTCCCCCAGTCATCAGCATCAATGACCATGAACTGGATGTCGTCCATGACTTGTTTTATCTGGGCTCAAATATCTCAGACACCCCTCACTCACTTGACGCACAGCTCAACAGGCGCATCGGCAAGGCAGCTACCACCATGACCAGACTGACAAAGAAAGCATGGGAACACAACAGCAAGCTGACCGAGCACACAAAGATCCAGATCTACAGAGCCTGCGTCGTGAGCACCCTCCTGTATGGCAGCGAGTCTTGGACTTTTGCGTGCCCGACAAAAGCGAAAGCGCAATGCTTTCCATATGCGTAGCCTCCGACGCATTTCTGAACATCACCTGGCAGGACAAGGTCCCAAACAACACTGTCCTGGAAAGAGCCGGATGCACCAGCATGTACACCACTGTTGAAACAGAGACTATGAGCTGGCTCGGCCATGTCGTGCGCATGGATGATGGACGGATCCCTAAAGACCTCCTCTATGGAGAACTTGTGCAGGGAAAACGTCCCACAGGCAGACCACAGCTGCGATTCAAAGACGTGTGCAAGAGGGACCTAAAAGCCTTGAACATTGATCAGAACAACTGGGAAGCAACAGCCCTCGAACGGTCAGCCTGGGGACAGACTGTGCAGAAAGGTCTCTCCAAGTTCGAAGAGACACTCGCTCAGCAGCACGGGGAAAAGAATGAGAAGAAAAGCTGCAGCCCAGGCAGACAGACCAGCGTCAGACTTCACCTGTGAGCCCACAGGGCCTGTCATTTCCCGCGTCGGACTGGCCAGCCACACCCATCGCTGTACCAGATAGACACCTAGAGCGCAACTCCATAGTCTTCCGAGACTGAAGGATGCCTACCATAACCTATCCTGAGTCACTTCACCTTACACCGAAGCGTAAGTTATCATTAACCATTTCGGGTCACAACAGCCTTTAGCATTACTTGGGCTGACAATGTTTCGTTGTGGGTCATGTAGCGTCGTTCTTGGTCAAATTTACACAACATGGGACCATGATCTTGAATATGAGAAAAAATAAAGTGGAGCAAACATTATCTAGTGGGAGGGAGGGAAACGTAAAACCTGGAGAACGTAGATCTGGAGAAATGATAAACTTGTAGGAATACAGACTTGAGGGGAACGCATATATACTCTAAGGATGGGCTGGAAAGGGTGAAGGACATAGCTGCAGTGGGATAAGAATGGATGAGACGGTCATGAGTTACAGACCTGTGGAATCTGCCACTGTTTTTTATCTGAAAAATCAAAAGCTTAAGTCACATGTCCTACTTCAATCAAAATCAATAGGATATCTTGGAAATCTATAGGACAAAGTGTGCAAATGCTAAAGGGAGTTTTATTTCGCTGTTTGACTTTACACATCATCATCATCATCAACGACAACAACAACAACGACAACAACATAGATTGTGACTGGTAAGTTTACACAAAACGAACCAAAACGCTTGTTAACCATGATATCTTGCAACTTTAGTTTTGTACTTGAAACTTGAAAGAATCTCAATTTACTGTGGTTTTGATATGGGCAAGACTATATTTTCAGCGTCTGTACATAGCCGGTATCCTTGAATGGGGGTCACTGTCAAGATAGTGAAGGAAAAACTGTACATCGGCGAGAAGAGGAGCTCCTTACATGCTGGCTTGAAATAATTGTTTCAGTGGTGTGTGCAGGTCCATACAAGCAGGTGAGATCATTGGGCGCAGATTGACCATAAACAGTGACTGCCATGTTTTTTGCCATGACGTGGCTGAAAACCATTAAAACAAGGTGCTGATTCATTTTGGAAGTGTTGGTCGTTTACAGGAGCAGCTGGTCAGGTGTCCAATGTCCGATGCTCAGATGAACCTCTGGATCATTTGTGACAAGTACCAAGAGTTCCAAAAACCTGCTTCGATAGCCACCGTATTGCTTCCTGTAACTTACTCATCAAAATCCAGATCAATAATAAGAAAGGTAGAGGGCAAAATCAGACTCAAGACTAATTATAACAACGTTTTCCTTATCTAAGACCAAAGGATGACAATATGAACTAAGCAATAAAGATTGAACCAGTCTACTTACCATTGACACATGTCAAATAACCATAAACGAGAATTTGGCTGAAAATAATGTTGGGTATAATTAACTTCAGACATGTACGTCTATCCAAGGAATGGCCATTCACAGCACACTTGGTTTTGTGTTTTTGGCACCAGACCTGTGTGGAGATTCCTGACTGGTTGTTTGAACTAAAGGGCACCACAAGCAGGCTACACTAATTGTGACTAACTAACACTTATCAAAGGTGCCCAGATTAATGAAGTAATGAATAAGCCTAATAGTTGACAAAGAAGATGACTTCTGTAATATTCAGTGCATTCAGACGAGTTAATTTGGTTTAGATTGTTTTTTTGTCATTATTATCATTATTAAGACAAAATTTGACACATTTGTTAGATTGTGATTGTCTTTTCCTGATTTTTTTTTCCTGATAATTGTATTCATAAACAACTTTCAACTGTAAAATGTAGCCAATTGATTCTAACTCTGTCATTTACACAGAACAAAACAGTGCTGCAAAGCTTGAAGTGCATTTGTGTGGTGCTAATGAGACTGCTGTAATCATTTTCTTAATCAAATCGTTGTTGTTGTTTTTTTTTTCGCCATCATTCTGCTGCATCTGCAAAGTGTTTTCCTTGCTGTCAGAGGTTGAAGGCGTTGAATCAGGACTTGCTGAGGGACCATGGGGGACCACCGTTAAAGTGTTTATAAAGCTGTTTTGGTCCTACAATTTTCTATTTTTTTCCAGTATGAATTTTCGCAATTTTCTTGTCCTATATACGACTATAATCACTAGATATCTTAACAACTGATGAAAATGGTCCATGTCTATGTACACAGCAACTCAAACCGTAAACAAACAATGTTGTTTAATTCCCAAAACTCATTACAACGTAATGCTGGAAGTAATCTCATTTTCTTAATCTTCAAATGACCTCATTAAAGCATTTTTTTTTTAAACAGAAAGGCTATGTCACACTTTCTCACAAATGCATGTAGATAAGAAATACATAAGCGTTTTCTGTCATTTCCGATGAACCTGTGAAGTTAATGCAGTCGCAAAGGAAAGTATTTTGAGGAGAAGCCCCGGGGCTGTTCATTTTGCTAATATTTCACAGGACTGATTCACTCTCTGTCAATCGCAAATGATATTTTTCACCCAGATTTAATACATTCAAGAGTGAAAAATAAAACATTTACGCATGCAGTAATTGGAGTACGATTCATGGTCTTGTTCTTGTGTTTTATGTTCTTCCGATTTTCAATTCTTGCAAGCGGTTGTACAAATATGTGTCTGTTTTTCAACTCATTTGATGACTTATCAGTTTTCCGAAGGACAGATAACACGCGCGTCACATCATCTTCTCTCTCTCTCTCTCTCTCTCTCTCTCTCTCTCTCCTCTCTCTCTCTCTCTCTCTCTCTCTCCTCTCTCTCTCTCTCTCTCTCATGAACACACAAATTGAAGAAACGTCCGAAGAGAACCACATCGAAAGATCCAAGCTTTTTCTATCAAATCTGTCAGAGTGCTGCATGGCTGTACACGACAGGACTGTGCCCAATTTAGCACCATATTGCTATGGCCACAACGTTGATGTTCTCTCTGGGTTCCTGGGTCGAAACACGCGGCAACAGAGACGTACCGACACCAGTGTTTTAAAGCATTTGACATAATTATTATTTTTTACACTCGTTGCATGCTAAAGGTTTGATCAAATACACAATAAGGGTGAATCTCGCACTAGGAGTGCATCTGAGCTCCAAAGCGTGACATACGAATAAAGTCGACGTCACTGGCAGCCCTGACGTCCAAACTATAGGCACTCATAACAGCATTCTCGTGGATGACATATGGAACTGCGTATTGCTCTTTTTCTTTTGGAAATATTTCAAACTTTTTTTTCCTTTAATGCAACATGGATTATGTCTTTCTGCGCATGGTAACTAGGTATATTGTAACCTGTGTTCAGAATGGACGCTATGTTTTGATGAATAAGCTGTGGGGCTATAATAACAGTACTGGACTAATACGTAGCTCCGTCTACACTGCTGACTTGACAGCCTTGGTCCTTGCTCTTAAAATGGTTTCTAAATCAAAACATAAGATTTATCTTATTCTGTCAGATTCCCTCTCTGCTTTGGAGGTCGTTGCTTGCCATAACTTCAAGCACCTCAGCTCTGAAATTGTTTGAACGACAAACCTCTCTGAAATCTGATGGATACAACATACGTTTTGCTTTGATTCCTGGTCATATAGGCATTCGAGGACATGAGATGGTTGATCCACTTGCCAAGAATGCAAAAAAAAAAAAATAAATAAATAAAAATAAATAAATAAAAAGAGAGTAGAGCAGATTGCCAATGTGTCTCACGCCTATCTGAAAACCAAAGTTCAATCGTAAGTCAAAGACCCCTGGTAAGAAGAATGGAACTCGTAGCTGGACAACAAACACTTTCAGTTTATCCAAAGATAAAACCGTGTTCCAGGGGTAGCTGTGAAGAGGAAACAGTTTTTTAGCACACAGGCCACTCCTTTTACACCCATTCGTATCTACCAAAAGGTGAAGAAGCTGCGTGGTGCATTCCTTGTTACGT
>JADBJO010032348.1:12500-15787 GCA_016801955.1 Conus betulinus
CTTATGTGCCATCTCGGTATCCGAGCCCATTTTTTGTCTGCACTCGTCAATAAACTTCTTGCCCATTCCAAATAATAGCTTTCTTGTGCCCTTTGTAAGTTAACCATATTTAGCCCACCATTTGATTTGTTATCTTCCATAATTTTCCTTTTAATTTTTTTTTAAAAGCTTTTCTATAACTAACTTTTCTTTGCCAGAGAAATGTATAACACATTCTGTTGACTGCAATAATGACATGTTCTGATAAGCCAATACTCTGCATGACAAAAATCAACTGTGATAGCAGAAATGTTTTAATAATGATTAATTTCCCATTGATTCCCAAGTCTCTATGGCTCCACAGTTTTACATAGTTTTTCGATTTTCTCGATTCTGTTTTTCCAGTTGCCCTCAACATTTACAGCGTTTTTATCACTTGTGAAAATATGCCCGGTATCTTCAATTTGTTTTCTGTTTTGAATACAAGATTCCAGTTTCTTGTCTTTGACTGCCCAGTCTCATCGCTTTAGTCTTATGGCAATTCAATTTCAGTCCCGAGAAACCTGTGAATGTGTCTATAATGTCTTTGGCTAGGATCATGTCTTCACTGTACTTCAGAAACAGTGTTGTGTTGTCAGCAAGTTGTTTAATTTTCAAATTATTATTATTATTATTTATTATTGTTGTTGTTGTTGTTCATGTTGCTATCAACTTCAGGTAGTTTTATACCTTTAATTTGACTATGTCTGATTTCGATTGCAAGTAGCTCCACTGCTAGCACGAAGGCTAGTGGAGAGAATGGACATCCTTGTCGAATTCCGCAGTAAATGTTGTTCTGTACAATTCTTAGCCACCGACAATGCTTGGGTTATTGAACAGCAGAGCTGACCACCCAGACTGTTCCATATCTTTTGATCTCCCTTGCATCCTTGAATGGATCCTCAAGCATAGGTCCAAAGATTGTCCCTTACATTTTATACTGTTTGCATGATGCTTTTAGTTTTTCAGCAACTTTTTTCCCCTCTCCACACGTTTGTTTTGTTCCACTTACTACCCTTCGCTGGCTGCTTTGGGGGTGCTGTTGGATTCTTTTTTGAAGCCTTGGTCGTGAGAAACACACCGAATTATGGACTGTGGTGTGTCTCTATTTGACACCAAGAGCACAGACGCAACCAATTGTGTCTCATTGATGAGTCTGATCCAGCGGACGAAATTCCCTAGGAACAGGCAATACAAATAGATCCCCCTTCTAAGGCGGGAGGGGTAGGTACGATGGTTCCCTCAGACAGCTAGTGAAAGGTTTATCCATATTTATAATATATTCCATCATTTTAAAAAAAAAATTCTAATCTTTGCCAAGTCATTATTATAATGACTGAAGAATTGTTAGTCTCCATTTGTTTACTCTCACTACTTAATTGTTCAATTATAAACAAAGTTTGCTCTTACGTCTTAGATTGAAGAAATAAGGATATATATATATATATATGTGTGTGTTTCTAAACTCTCCAGGTCAGCCATTTTTTGCGTGGTACTGTATGTGATACCAAAGGAGAGATATAGCAGTTTTATGTCTTTTAAAACATAAAAGAAGTCTCCAATTCATTTTCCTTCTATATTCCATACACACATAACTTCTCCCTGCATCACACACACACACCTCTTCTTCTCCGACACCAACGGAATGAGGTGTGACTCACATTAATTCAGTAATTCTTATCTTTATCTCTTTCTCCGACATTCTCTTGAAAAAAAGACACATGAATATAAAAAACAGAATCACATGCACACACGCGCGCACGAACACATACACGCACGCGCGCGCGCACAAACACGCAAAGAAGCATGTGCACGTACTCACACACACGAATGCGCCTGCACTCGCAGACATAGCGTGCGCGCCTGCTCTCTCTTTCTCTCGGGGGACGTAATCAAGATGGCGGCAAGTAAACAGCGCTTGTGAAAGCTCCGTCAAAAGTTCAAGCTTCACAGGCATTACAAGGATTGTCACGGCACAAGTTCTGCTCCAGTGTATCATTTAACAAATACACTCAACGGAAAACGAGTAAATATGGTCGACGTGAACTTGTGGAGAGCGCGCATCGGACTTTTTCGCTGTGCAGCACAGACTGTGAAATCTGGGTCACGACGACATTGTCCCACTGAGAGCACGGCAGAGGTGACACTATGTGACGTTCTCACAGCGTGTGCTCTTTTCTGCTTCGCGGCGGCTGTTCTGCACAGCACAGTGGAAATCGCACGCAGCTTTCTGGCACTGGACTATACATTGATGGTGGTGGAAGACAGATTTATCAGAGGAACTGCAACAGGTGATAGTGTGTTTAGTTGTGACAGTGATGTGGCTCAGCACCCAGCTTTCCCCTTTGTACCCGCCCTCCTGTCCGTGCATGCAGTCAGTGCGGTGCTGTGTATTCGACGTCTCCTTCTCAGTGGGAGACATCGAGGTAAACCCAGGCCCCAATCATGTAGAGGTTCAATCCTTTCAATCGACGTTACCAGCGGAAGACGATGGGCCCATGTCATCAAGTGCGACGAGTGTAATCCTCGATGCCATACGACAGCAGGGTCTAGAGAATAAAGAACAGAATGCTGCCATTAGAGGAGATTTGAGTGAAATCATGAGTGAACTCGGGCAAGTAAAGACAAAGATGTGAAGTGATTGAACAGAGATGTGAGGGGCTAGAAGAAGAGAACAGGAAGTTAACAGAGACAGTATCAGTTCAACAATCACAACTGAACAGCTTGACGACTGACATGGCAAGAACTAGTGAACAAGGAGCAAATATGTCAGTGACTGTCGAGGGCATGAGAGAGGAGATGAAGGGCATGATCAATGAAATTGATCGGTTAGAAGAAGATTTTTCTCGTCGAGACAACCTCCGATTGTTTGGTATCCCCCAGGTCAATGACAGTGAAGACTACAACCTGTGTGCCAGAGCAGTGACATCAGCCCTCAACAGTGTGGAGGGGGCCAAGCAGTGGACTGAGGAGGACTTGGTGGTGCGTGCACACCGTGTGGGATACGCGAACGGGACAACACAGACACAACACGCCGGAGACGGGAGGGGGATTCCCCTCGCTTGAACCACGTGACTGGTACGCCCAACCAGCGATCGCTTCCTCAGCGCGCAGCGAACACAGGGCCAACGACTCGCTCGGCTGCTGACCGTGTTTTGGCAGGGACAGAGACGGTCGCAATCGTGATGCACGTGCTACATCGGGTGGGCCGGGCGGGGGGCACAGCAAACGGGGTTACACAATACCGGAGTGCCAATGACAGTACACGG
>JADBJO010032349.1:7500-15786 GCA_016801955.1 Conus betulinus
ACTTCTTTTAGTTCTTCAAACAGATGAATATCGAATATAGATGGCGGGACAACCTAGCTACGCCTAACAAATGGAAAGATTCCCAAGTACACCCCCCTCGCCATTCCTAACCTAACACCCACTAAGTCCGGGATGAAAGAATATGGGGGGAGGGGCTTGAAAAGAGAGGAACTAAAACATGTATGACGATGAGGAGAGAGCAAACGAAAGGACAGACGATTTAAAGACAAAAGAAGAAAACGAAAGTACAAAGATTCAGTCATACACCCCTCTGTCACACGCACACAGCACTTATCTCTCCCTCAGGATAAGTGACATGGTACGGTTCTGGGACAGTCCAGGGACTTCGTGTCCAGTTGCTATGGCTGTTGCACAGAGGGGCGTCCCCGTCGTCTCCGGCAGTTGGTCACATCTCTGTGGCCCTCGCGTCCGGGCTGCCGCTGGGATCTGGAGGAATGACGGTCACAGTCCCACGGCCCTGGTGTCCTGGCTGCTTACTTGGACCAAGGAACCCGAGCTGAACAGGGAGGCTGTTATATCAAGTCCCCTGACATTCTAAGGAGGAAGAGTGGGGTTGAGAGGTCAGTCGCGCTCAGAAGCTCACACACAGGCGCTCACAGAACCACAGAAGGAGACGACAGCCAGAGACCCCCCTCTCCCCAGCACTCCCAAAGATCAAAATCTCAATGCCAGAGGGAGAGTCAGAAGAATAAAGAAAAGTAGAGAATGGAGCATTGATAGAATGGCTACACATAAAAGCTCACATATACACTACCTCCCTCCGCCCCCGGGAGAAACGCAAGGAGAGAAGGGCCGCAATCCTTGCTAAGGTGCTTCACTCCTGCGATTTCTGACTGCTCTCCCCTCTCTTCTTTTAAAGAATGTCTTTCTCTTTTCTTTTTCTTTCTTCACCGCGCTCTCCGTGCAGAGGATAACTTTACATTCACATTTGCGTATTCTCTGACCGTATCAACATTATAACTCGTTAATCTTCACGTTGAAAACCCATACAACCATTATAAAAGCGAGGATCAAAAACAATTAATCAACATAAAATATGGCTGTTTGTGGACCACTCACTACGATCTTAGTACTAATTCCTACCTCATCAGCTCTTGTGGTCAGGACGACCAGTAGGGTCAGCAGCGCTCCCACATCGAAGGGGAGCCGTCCAAAAAATGGTCCTTACCCGTCACTTAATGAAAAGTGTGCTGGTGGCCCAGGCAATGAAGTTCTCTCCACGACCATCGAAGGTAAGTGAAGTCGGGTCACGGAAGCGGTAAACTCCTCGGACGACTGCTATGGGTTCTGTGTCTCAGCCCCTTGTGTCTCCCAGTGCGATTCTTCGTTAGGCCCCCTCTTGCCTTCTACCTGTCAAATATCGGCACGGCCCAATCGATGGTCGAGTCTGTTTCGCTAGTGTGAAAACCCCGATTGGCCAACCACATTAGCCCACGCGGGCTGGGTGCTAGCCTCACGTGGAGGGCGAGACCGATGGCAGAATACACGTGCTTAACATCAGACGTGAAACGCGCTCACCCAAACAGGTCGTATCCGCATAAGCTATGGAGGGGGAACGAACAAAAAAAAATTGTCTGGCCATACAAGTGTCTTTTCTCATTCAGTTGGGAAGGAGACAAGAAAAAATTTTAAAAAAATAATGATAAGTCACGGTCGAACCTGACCGTGACAAAAAGGAAACAAAAAAATCCAAATGGATAACAGGAATGCACTTACAAATATATATTAAAAAAAAATTATCAGGCCAATGTTTACCCCATTATTAAAGTAACATTGAAAGAAAACTTCACAAAACTGGCGGAACACACACACACACACACACACACACACACACACACACACACACACACACAGAGAGAGAGAGAGAGAGAGAGAGGCAGACAGACAGACAGACAGACAGATTGTGCCCCAAAGCTGATTAATACTTATTGGTAGAGTAGCCAAATTAACTGTGCATCTGCAAGAACTAAGGCGCTGCAACTTTTACTACGTTCACATTTTGGAAGCCTAGACTATGATTATTCCTTGTGTTGGCTACAGACGTCAGAAGAATTGCATTGGAGGGGAGGGGGGGGGGGGGGGGTAGAGGATACTGTTTCTGAACAGCTTAATAAAAAAAAAAACGACCTGTAAAATAATCAGACGGTAAGCATGGTAACAATGTTAACAAGAACATATAAGTATGAAACAAATCAGTTGAGCAAGCCATTGCCATTTGAAGACAAAGATGACAAAAAAAAATTAAAATGATGCCGTCATTGTCGTTGTCACCACAATGATGCCGTCATTGTCGTTGTCACCACAAGATCACACCCAGTTACAATGTCTTACCATTCCAGGTACAAAAGTGTGTGCGTGTGTGTGTGTGTGTGTGTGTGTGTGTGTGTGTGTGTGCCACATGTTCTATTATTTCTTTTTCCTTCAACCTCATTCTTTCACTTTTTGAGAAGTTTGTTGTTTCTTTCTTTCTTTCTTTCTTTCTTTCTTTCTTTTTTTTTTTTTTTTTTTCTTTCTTTTCTTTCTTTCTTTTTCTTTCATTCTTTCTTTTTTTTTGCTTCCATGCCTTTCTTTGTCTAACTTTTTCATTCGCATATGTGGATTGCAGCATTTCTGGCGTTTGATACAAAACGTTTAGGAGTATATGTGAACTGTTATATGTATTGTACTGACAGTTTCAATCAAAACATTTAGTGCTTTTCACAGAAAAAAAAACAAATATTAAAAACGGTAAACACAACAGAACAACTGATAAAACCTACATGAAGTGATGCAAATGTAATTTATGATACATTGTGAGAGTGCCAATGATTGAATACATCAATGAGTGTAACTGCCTCCTCCCTCCCTCCCCCTGCCCTCCACTATCTAATTCTCCCATACAACTATAATTCTTCCCCCTTATCCCCTCCCTGCACGGCTACACCACACCAAAACCATACTTGGGACAAAAAAGCGAAACAAGTAAAACAACAAGCAAGCAAACAAATAGATAAATAGATGAATAAATAAATAGATACCAGCCGCCGTGGCGAAGTCTCCCGGCTGGGAGGTCGTGGGTTCGAATCCCATCAGAAGTCATGTGGGTTTTTCTGCCCCGACCGGCTCCTACCCAGAGAGTTGAGTTTGCTGCGGGCTCGGTTGGGAAGACTGGGACCACACAGTCGAGTTTCATCCACTTAATGGATGCGTTTCTGAAAGTGTTGCTCAAATTTCCTGACCAGCACTGCAGGCGCCTGTATCTCTCGGGCCTGGTTGACGCCGGGATATATTATGAAAGGAAGCGTAGACTACAGCCCTGTCTTGTAGTCTCAGACCGAAATGGGAATCTGTAGCATCATCTTAATCATCCTCATTCTCATCGATCAGCATAAAAAAAAATTAAATGAAAAAAAAAATAAATAAATAGATAAATAAATGAATAAATAAACAAATAGTTATATAAAAGAATGGCAGATGGGGAATATGTATTGTACAGGCGGATTGACATAGCAGTAAAATCTCACGAGTTTGTTCTTTTCCTCACTGAGGCAGTCCAGAGAGAGAGAGAGAGAGAGAGAGAGAGAGAGAGAGAGAGAGAGAGAGAGAGAGAGAGAGAGAGAGAGAGAGGAAACCAGATTGCCCAATGAAAGTTAGAAAGTATGTGTGCAAGTCTCTCTCTCTCTCTCTCTCTCTCTCTCTCTCTCTCTCTCTCTCTCTCTCTCTCTCTCTCTCTGTATATATGCGCGCGCGCATGTGCGTTTGTGTGTGTATAAAACATGAAGGTATAAGGGAAACAACTGTCATATTACTGACAGCCAAGAACACTGATAGGAGTACTGTTCCTTAACAGGAGGGTCCCTTTGGGGGCTGGGTGGATTTGCACAGCCAAGCAGATTATGAAGATATGTTATGTCTTTATCGGGACCGACAGCCCAGTTCAAAAGGATGAAACGCGTTTTGAGAGAGAGAGCAAGACAACGTGACCGAACCAACGACAGCACAGGGACCTACACTTCGCTGCAGAGGAATGCCGTTTGGGATTGAAATGGGCGCAGAGAGAGAGAGAGAGAAGAGACAGACAGACAGACAGACAGACAGACAGACAGACAGAGACAGAGAAAGAGACAAAGACAGAGAGAGAGACAGACAGACAGAGACAGAGAGGGGAGAGAGAGAGAGAGGGGGGAGGGGGGGGGGGGAGAGAGAAGATGAAGTAAAACAATCATTGTGTGCACACACATGCTTACGCATGCTGAGTACACACACACACACACACACACACACACACACACACACACACACACACACACACACACACACACACACACTCACTCACTCACTCTCACTCACTCACTCACGCACTATCAAGCACTCCTTGCTATTTTTTTTCAGCTTTTTTATTCTTGAGGATTCTGCTAAATGGTCATTATTGATCAGGCTACAATCCCGTTTGACGTTTCACACACACACACACACACACACACACACACACACACACATACAGAGAGAGAGAGAGAGAGAGAGAGAGAGAGAGAGAAATATATCACTTCTTGAAACAGACATACAAAAAGACGTGCGTCATAACCTACCCCTCCACCCTACCTCATACCATCCCAGCCCTTCTCCTCCTTCCCTCCACCTCCCCCTCCCCCCAAGTCTTCATGTACTGCATATCTCCATTCTTCCCCATTCTTACCGGCTCCCCTTATTACCACTCACAGCACCCACCCAACCGATCCTCTCCTCCATCCTTTCTAACCACGCACACATGAATATTGTAACTGACTTTTAAAAGACGTCCGCTTGCTATCACGTTCAGTTTTTACTTTTTTTTTTTTTCTTTTTTCTTTTTTTTTTTTTTTTTTTGTTTTCTTTTTTTTTTTTATTTATTTATTTATCTACCTTTTCGTCAGAAATATTGTTCTTAATGCGCCTGACGAAGTCTCTGTGAGACGAAAATTTGATTTTAAGAATAGCTTCAATATTTCATACATTTACTAGTTGACACCGAACACGGTGATACCTAACATTTTTTGCCTCCATATATGTCTGAGGTATCTCCTGAGATACCTATCTGATTTCATAAACTGTGAAACCTGTGAAGTAAATTGATCATGAAAATTATATTTGGCCTCAATTTCAATTTTAAACCATGATTCAAATAATTTTAGGCAAGTATTTCTATGCCCAGGCCCTAGAGGGTTTTAAGAGAGGCACAAAGATCTTTCTTCTGCATTCATAATCACCCTCCCCTCCTGCATCATTTCCTTGCCCCTTTCCCCCACACCCCTCTCCTTCACTGCGGCTCTCAGCCGATTCCAAGCTATCTCGGGTAAACTCAGGCTGGCAGAATTTTCCCCCTCCCCCCTCGTACATTCTCATAACAAACCAAGAGAGGACAAGAAATGTTTTCACACAATTCTCTCATTTCGTTATTTATTCTTTCTCCTTCGCCCTGATTATGAATCCTGAAGTTGAAATTCGTCATTTGTCTATATGCCCATTCTAAATTTGCTAACGGCATGTGCTGAGCAATTCATCAGGCCTGGCAAGAAAACCCGCGTTCCCCCCCCGCCAAAGACAAGGGACAAAGACTCGGCGCTGGTGCCACACAGACCAGAACTATAACCTCTGTCCTGAGCATGTTTTAATGTAGGTTCAACACTATGCATGAATGCATATTCAGCTGCATTTTTTGTCAGCAGTTCAGGGTGATATTAGTCGCCTACACACATGACAGCCCGCACACCCCTTGTCTTCACATTTGGCTCCAGTCTCTCTCCCCCGCATCCCTTGTCTTCACATTCGGCTACGCTCTCTCCACCTCACTTATTCTCTTTTTATAGACTTACAACAAACCTGTGAAAGCCAGACGTGCAGAATTTCCTCCCTTCTCCGATCACATTTAGGTACACGTATTCAATATGTAATGGTAATACTCGACATCAGTTATCACCAACTGCTCAGTGGTATAGGAAGAGGAGCACAGCCTAAACCGATGCCACTGCGTTTTTTTTTTTTTGTTGTTCTTATTTTTTCTCTAAACTTTAGTACAGCAGAGGGAGGGAAGGGCAGGTAAAGCGGGTGATATTCATCATAAAAAGCAGAGAAGGAGGGAGTAACAGTGGAAAAGGGGAGAGGCTCATCTTCTAATTTTCTTTTGTAAGAGCGGAGGAGGAAATGTGGGGGGGGGGGGGGGGGGCTATAAATTTCTTAATTTAGAAAGAGGGTGTTCTCTCTTCTTCTAACTTCCTGCAAAGGTGGGAAATGGGGAGCACCGTGAACCATACTGTCCGTATATGTGGCTTCACTACTTCCAGGAAAACGGGGGAGGCAGGGCTCCCGCCCGCCCCCGGTAAAGAAACGAATTGCCGACCCACACACATTCACCCGCAATGGCACATACTGTTAGTTAGGCAGAATAATGTACACTGCAGATATAAATGCTTATCTCCCCTTATTTCTTCAATTTAAGACATAAGAGCAAGTTTAGTTTATAATCGAATATTTCTTGCAGTCATTGCAACACCATGCAGCTCTGTAAGTTGCTGGAATGGTGCTCGGTTACTTATCCTTGGAATTTATTAGTTTCTTGTAATTCAGTCCCTTGTGGATTCATTCCAAGAACTGGCCCTCAGCACTTGTGTTTTCAGAGGTTATCTTTTTTTTCTTTTTTCTACTTTTCACAAGAAAATGTAGCTTTTTTACTGTTTCATGATCTTCTTTTGCTTCTTAGGTGACACCTTTGGTTGGTTTTTGAAAACTCAACAAAGATACTATGGTATTGCACACCAGCCGTTTTCTGGGATAGCATTCTGCTTAAGACCAAAAAGGCAGAGGAGTTAAGTTGCCATTTTCCGAGGTCACTGAGGAGAAACAATCAGGTTTCGAAATACCGGTATCTGACCAGGAGTTATGATATGTTAGTAAGTGTTCTCCCCTTTGGATATTGTCTCTCCCCTGGAGACTATAAGCTTGCTGAAGACTCATTATGAGAAGTATTTATTATCTCCATTCACCCACACAAGCACATAGTGTTAGTTAGACAGAATAATGTATCACTGCAGACATGAATGCTTATCTCCCCCAATTTTTTTTCAGTCTAAGGCATAAAAGCAAGTTTAATTAAATAATTGAATATTTCTTACAGTGATTGTAACACCAAGCTTCTCTGTAAATTGCTGGAATTGTGTTCGGTTACTTATCCTTGGGAATTTATTAGTTTTTATATATATATATATATATATATATATATATATATATGGGGGGGGGGGGGGGGGGGGTTGGAAAAGAAAACTTGCTAATTTGCCTTTTCATTGTGTGATTCTCTCTCTCTATGTATATATATATATATATATATATATATATATATATATATATTGGAGCGTAATTAAAGAGGTATCAGTATTCAGATTTGTCTTCCATGTCAAGACGGATTACTGAACAAAATCCATCTTTGTAGCAAAAATGAAAACACAGATAGGTTAAAGAGAATGAGTTCATCTTTGCAAGTAAGTAGAAAAACGATGTAGATAAGTAAAAAAAAAAAAAAAAGTCTGTCTCTCTAAGTAACTAGAAATGCGGCGAGTTTAAAAGAAAAAGGAAATCCATTTTTTTGCATGTAAACAGCAAAGGCAGATTTTTTTTTTTTAACTCTATCACGCTGGTGAGTAGATTACACAGATGGACAAACAAGTAAGTCCACCTTTGGACACTGAACACTCAACATGTTTAATGTCATTAGCTACACAGCCTTAGTGACATGGGGGGTATATAACAAAAATAACCATATTGAAAACGAAAGTAACAAACATAGATAAACAGCAATCAATTGAAAAGTTTGAAATACAAGCAAAATAAGCCAGTGTGTCGACCATCCAGTTTAATGTTATCCATAGACGTAAATTATAGTAAATACGATAACCAAAATATTGCACTACTTCCTGTAACAATCGTTTTTCATTTGAATGTCGTAAATTCTAGTTGATGATATCCTTTCCTCGTATTTTTCAATGCCTCTGCAATATATCTGGCAAGTGATTTCACTGAATTATCGTCATAATTCAGTTTTAAAAACTCCGAACATGTCCTCAGTTCAAACCTGCCTTCTTTTAAACAATATGTGTCATGTTTACAAGAAAGGATAAAACACTTGATTTATGCTACTAATATACCATCTGCATACAAGTGTGTTCAGCTCCCCCCTGTTGGTCAGTCTGATCACAATGCCATTCATCTCTTGCCAGCTTACAGACCAAAAGTGAAAACACAACCTATCACTAAAAA
>JADBJO010032350.1:0-15785 GCA_016801955.1 Conus betulinus
CTACCATTTCTTTTTTAATTGTCAAGGGTGAATGCTTGAAGATGTTTAGAGTTAACATATAGGGGTTGACTGCCAGAACCCAGTTATCATTGCTATTAATGTACATGAGATTACTGGGTTCTAGGCGGTCACTTTCGATATTTACAGTAACATTTTCTGAAGTTACTGTCTCTGGACCAGGACGAGAAGCTGTCCAGGCTTGAGTCAAATAGACACTACTGCACATTGTAAGGTACCTAGATGACCTCTAGACTAGGTGTTGGAAATGTAAAAAAACGTACACAAACAATAACTCCAGCACTGCCTGTAATCCTGTGAGGGAAAGTCTCTTTCGAGATTATGTCCCGTGTTACTGTAGAAATGAAATGAACGGTTTTCCCTTTTCCTCAATCCTGTGTTCTCTTCAGGTATTCGTGTGTAATGTAAAACCCACAGTTGGGAAAAACACATCACCTCTGAGGGTTTTTCATGCTTTCTTGGTTTTGACGCAAAACTGAATTGTAAATTTATTAATACACATCTCTCATCCTATTCTAACCGTTTCATCAATAGTTCAAAGCAATCAGAGCTTGGTCTCGCTGACCCTGAACCTAAAGCTAAACCATTACCAGTCTCAATGTAAGCTACTGGAGAAAGAGAGGGGTTGAGTTACCGCCAAGGATATTGATAAACCACCGCACAGGGACAAGACACGATGCATTTGACCTCTTGGGTCTTCTTAAGCAAAAAACAAACAAACAAAAAAAACAAAAAACAAACAAACAAAAACACAAACCAAACAAAACACATAAAATTTTATGACAGTACAAACAAACAAAGGACGAAGAGAGACTTATCTGGGGGTCATGTGGTGTGAAGAATGGCTGCCAGACAGTAGAAAATCCAGACAGCAGAAAATATTTTTAGGAAACTCTATATGATGCCTGAAGAAAGAACACAGGATTCAAACAGGAAAAAAAAAACGTTTATTTTCTACTTAATTTTCAATGTAAGCTGTTTGAGGGCTAGGTACTCTACATATTCCCAGCTTGCTGCATACTGAATGTGATCAACATCCCCAAACTTCCTGATCTTTCGAAAGTGATGGCCTTTTTTTCAGATGTCCCCTTGAAAAACACGATAAACAAGTGATGACAGCCGAATGAATCTCCCCCTTGGCTGCTTAGATAATCAGAAACAGCACATCTGGCTATAGCTTTTGTGTGTGTTTTTTGTACTATGACTTGCTACCGTGCAGCTCTGCAAGAAACTTCACTGCATCTGTATGCGAGGGATGTGACGTGAGTCCTAGCCCGCACCCTCTGCTGTGTTCTAATGTAACTGTCAAATGCTTTTGATGTAAATGGGCGCCACGAGTCCAACGAGAAGTTCCTATGCTTCCATCGTCATTTTGGCTTGCTGATAGGCCTGCCGCAGATCTTGCAACCATGCAGGCCTAGGCGTCGTTGCTGAATCAGTGGATGCACGCTTCTGGCTGGCTAAAGAAAATGCAGAGCCTTATCCAGCAAGGAAGCCTGCGGGTTTCGGCCAGCACCACAGTCGCTGAAGCACTGGGTACCATACTTGTGTTGGCCAGTCCGGTACTATTAACAGCTTTCATACTGAGCTATTTATACAGAGACATTTTCTCTGTGATAGACCCTGCCATCCTGATGCTACTCTCTTACAGTCCAACCCCAACAACACTGATTGATAGCATCAGGTTTACTGAGGATGGTGTGTCAGTGTATGCCCGGTCTGTACAATCCATCTATGCAGTTCAGCCTTGCTGTTTAACAGAGAACATTATGGTGTGGTCCAAATCCCAACAGCTTTTCTTAAAGCCTGAATTTTGTCTGCTTCTAGATATTGATAATAGAGAGTTCCATATTTGACTGCTGCAAAGCTGGCAATGATTTTCCCTATTGCATTGAGTGAGCAACCTATCTAATTGGGCATAATTAGCATGAGACTGATAGTGCAGCAGGTTTGTACTGCTTTCTTTAAGACTTTTCTTTCTCTCAGATGTGAGTTGAACTTCATTGCTTCAGAGTCAATAACAACACTCGATTACTGACTTTGTTTGGATGATTTCAGCTCTGACTTTGCCGGGTATATAATCAGGAAAACCTAATCTTTGAAGGAAGATCATTGCACCATGACACTTCTCATACATTCTTCTTCATTGACACCATACAGCAAACTGTCATCCAGAAAAGCTGTGGAGATGTGCCCTCTCAACTATAGCTGAGCAAACACAGGCTTCATCAGCTTGGTAAGCAGGCGGGGAACCAAAGCAAGGCCACTTGGTAAGGAATGAAATTTATAAACGCTAACCTTTCCAGACAAATATGTGCAGTTTCGCAATTCTGGGTGTATGGCCACAGAGTACTAGCACCATTAAGAGAAACAGCGTTCATAAAGCAATCTTTCTTAAAGAGGGACAGAGCAGTGGCTCGTGTTTGCATTTTTAAATGGTGGTATGTCATTCCATTGTTCAGTCTCGTTAAATCAAAGATCATCCTGTATGATCCACTTTCTCTTTTGTGATAAATATTGGAGACGTGACTTTACCTTTTTTTCCTTTCCACATGTTAATATCACACCTTTTGATAAGGGTTTCTTCACTTTTAATATAACTGTCAATAACAGAGCCCTCATTTTCACTTGGATAATTTATTGTGAATGCATGGCACTCTGATAATATTGTTTGGTTGGCAGTTAAACTGAATTTGGCGCCTGGTACTCTACGCAGAATATCTGGATCTGATGTGACTTCAAACCAAGAATTCATAAAACGTCTCAATTCAACCCACCTGAAACTTGGAAGCTTCACATTTAAGACACGAAGTTAGCTTTGATAACTGTGTCAAAAAAATCACTCACCTCTGAAACTGAAAAATAGGTGACCTTGAATGTTCTCTAGCACATGCCCTCTCTGTTGTGGGAACCAGCGCTTCATCACTCGTCCTCCGATTGGCTCATTTTTTTGCCGGCTGCGAGGGATTGGACGGTTATGTTGACCAAAAAGGAAAAAGAAATTCCTTTATTCTCGAAAATGGCACCAGTTTCGCTTGTCTGCTGCAAAAGCAGCCCCAGTGTGTCTATTCTTTTATTCCTTTCAACGAGTTGGAACGTCATTGCCCAAACAACGGCTGAGATCGGAACTGATTTGTCACAGAATTTCGCTGTGCTTTGGTTTACAAATGGCCCAGATGGCGGCTCTCCTGTGCTGTGCATTGACATTCCAGGGCTGGCTTGCGTTATCCAGAAGGCCTGTCGCATCAGTGCAGGGGCGAAGGTTTTCCTGCTCACGATCTGTGTGCATCGGGTTGGACAAAAGTAAGTTAGTCACAATGCGTGGCGGCGCCATAGCTGCGTTTGCGAAACAGCCTGCTAAGCGTGGGACATCAGCACGTATAATTTTCTTGCATGTGTTGGCATATGAATCCATCTGTCCTTGAATAATACTGTATGACTCTGAGTCTTGATTCCACCCACCGCCCACCCACTGCCCTCTCTCTCTCTCGCTCTTGTCTCTCCTCTTCTCTCTGTCTCTCTCTTCTTCTCTCTCTTCGCTCTCTCTGTCTCTCTTATCTGTCTGTTCTTACGTGCACATTCTACATTTTTTCGTCGTTACCGTGTCAAAATGAAAAAAAAAACAGAGTTGCCCACACCTTTAGGATGCCACACACTCCCCGCGTGTACCCGGCCATCCCGCACGACCAAGCAGCGCAGAGCACACCACCAATTGTGCCGGGCCGTCCACTTTTAATCCACCGCACACCCCCGTCGTTTCCCGGCAATAAAGCCTTCCCTCCGCGGCAAACCACTCACCCCGTCCCACCTTACCTGCTGCCAAACTTCCTTGTGCCGCCCCCACGTGGTGCATGAAGTAGCTGAGGGCCCGGGGAGAGAGGGCGTTGTGTTGCGGTGAAGATGGCCCGAGGCCGCGGGTAGCGTTCCGCGCGGCGGAGGACACACCCGCGCGCGAGCGCGAGCGAGAGCGCGGCGAGCGTCGCGAGAGAGAGCGAGCGAGAGAGAGCGATGAGAGGCGCGAGCGAGCCGCGCCAGGGCGGGCCGGAGCGGTGAGGGGGGGGGTGGGGTGCGTGGTTTGGGGGGCGTGTGTGAGTGGGTGTGTTGCTCTGCCCCCCCACGCACCCCCGACCACCCCATCCCTGCACTCCACAGATGCCCCCCACCAAGCATTGTACCCAGCCCCAGGGCTGTGGGGGGCGGCGGGGGGGGGGTCCCCTGCCTCCAGCCCCGCCCCCGTGGAGGGGGGGGGGGGGGTGTCCCCTGCCTCAGAACCGACGATCAGTCTGCCCCCTAGGTGAGTGCCTGACCAAGCCACCACGGGTGAGCGGACACGGGTGAGACACCGAGACCCCCCCCCCCCCCCACCCCCCAGTCAGACGCAGTCGGACTGCCGGGCTACCCCCACCTTAGAACAAAGTTGCACGCGGGTAACACACACCCACAACACACCACACACACAACAACACACACACACCAACACATAATACTACAAAGTGCGACGAGCCGAAACACACGACCCAACCATACCAACGCCAATACGCACCCACACACCCAACACACACCATACTATCAAAAAACGGGGGGGGGGGGGGGGTTCCCAAAGGAGAATAAATGTGTAATGTACAAAACAAGGCCTACATTAACCAGTGGGTAAGAAGGGCGGTAGGTGGGGCTATGGCTGGCGCACAGCAAAAGGCAAAGTAAGGAGCATTAAGCAAAAAGTTAGATATGAGGGTTCGTGATGAGAGGCGCTAACACACCTCCCCATTTGCCATGCCATCCCCTTCTAAAAAAAAACACAATAAGAACAAAATTATCCCCCAAAGGGGGGGTTTGCGCGGGGGGGGGGGCGCGCGCCCGCGGGGCGGGCGGTATTGGGGGTGTGCGAGGGGGGGCGCAAAGGAGGTGCCTGAGAAAAATGGAGAAGAAGCAAGAGAAGCTCAAGAGGTCCCGTAGAAGGGTCTACTTAGGGGGGCGACTTTTAAGACCACAAGCTGGGGAGACAGGAAGTAAGGAGGAATGTAAAGAGAAGGACAGCAACAAGAAGAAGGATGCCCTACTGAGAGACGGCTGAAAAGGAACCAGGGAAGAGGGAGGGAAGGGAGGCGAGAGAGAAGGGAGGGGAGGGGGTAGAGAGGGGGGAGAAAAAGGGGACGAGGAAAAAAAAGAGAATAGAAGGCGAAGAAAGAGAAGATGGCGGGCAGGGGGTTGGGGAAAGAAGGGGGGAAGGGGCCAAGGTGGGTAGGATGGAGAGGGATTAAAACAAAAAAATAATATAATAATGAAATAAAATAGAAAAAGCAAAACAAAAGAAAGGGGAGATTGGGGGAGCTAACCCCACTCCGAACTCCTGGCTATAGCTACAACAAGGCTCTCAACGATCATCCCAGTAGGCGCTAGGCTCTATGGTCACAAAGAGGCCACTGATGCAGACCAACCATGCACAGGTAAGTATTAAAGGGAAAGGGTCATGGTCACCTGAATTGGCTCCTGGGAAAAAAAAAGGAAAAAAAATTACACCCCAGAGAATTGCTACGCTTTTTCATTGATACCAGCTGGATTTCTGGTGCCAAGTTTTTGAATCAGGTGAGACACCATATCCTTCCGTCTCTAGGAGTCACTAGTTTCAGGAGCCACAAGCCCTGTCACTCTTGCATGGTGTGCGGAATGGCGGGGGCGGTTGATACGTCTTGGCTACTGGTTTGTCCTGTACTTTTAAAAAAAAAAAGCTATTGCATTATTTCCTTTGTAATCAGTGATTGTAGAGGGGTGAACAAAAACAAATTTATAATTAATTTTGAATTAAGTCAACATGGGATTCCAGCATTTACAAAGTTTATCTTCCTTGGGGGGGGGAATGTCTCCACTTTTCTGCCAGTGTGTTGAAAGAATACATGAAAGGGTTCATGCAGAGAGTTTAGAGGTACTCCAAATAGCCAGCGCCACGTTGACTTCCCCGGGATTGGTATGTCAGTTGTAAACCAACAACCCACATATTCAACAGGAAACCAACCCCTATCCGCCATGAAATCCGTTAACTGCTTTATACTGATTCAATCGCCGCGAGCTATGGTAATATCACGAGAGGCATTTGGTGGGGTGGTTTCAAAGAATTGGTCTGTATGGTCCAGTAAATGAAAGCTGACCAAAGAGATGAATACCACCCAAAAATGAAATTAACGGCAATGAATAGTACTGAAAAGTACTAGGACATGACCTTTTTAGTTTTAACTGTGGTGTCCCATAACTGTAGTGCGGATACAGATCCTGTTGGCCCTTAAAGTCCAGGGTGATGTCATGTGAGAGCAATGGCTTGGCACTACAAGTCTGACCCACCCCAGTAAGCCAGATCAGTACACAGGCCACTTGTCGCTGTCAGTTTTCCGATCGCAAAGGCTGACGGAAAGCAGAGAACGGTGAATCGATCGACTGTGATTAGCAAGTGATCCAAAGCTGACACTTCATTCACAAGAAATAAAGACAAAAAAGCCACATTCTTACAAGTCACCTGCTTTTCCACAGGTTCATCATGAGGCCGGATCCTTCCACGAACGGTCATCGCATCCCAATGACTAGCAATGCTAGGACACCATCAGAACGTCAGACTGGTGAGATTTATGACAAAACTCTGAAGCCCCTTGAGAAGTCATTCTCGTCGCCAGAACCAACGTGCACAGAAAAACAGACGATGTTTCGCAGTCACTGCAACAGACATGCGAACCCGCCACAGAAACAGGACGGTTATACATGATTGCAATCAATCTCAAATGAAGAAAGGTCGTCTTTGGCGCTAACAAGACGATCGTCAAGCTAGGGGGAGATGTTGTTGGCAGGCGAGCGTGTATTTGGAGGTTATCACTTTCAAGGGGAAAGATATTGAAGAGAATCAAATGGAAATATTTTTAGACAGTGCCACCCATATGCAGTTCCCAGTAACTGTTGGTGTGAATTGAAATCCTCGGGCTGATATTGGGCTGGCACTGCACGTTAAGGTCAGTAATATGGCTTTTAGGAAACGAGAAAAAAGCTTCAGGTTCTTAAAAATGTCCAGAATGTATAGACAGATCCAACCGTTCTCACTGCCTGTTGCTGAACATCAGAGAGGCATCATTTAAAAATTTGCAGTGCGAGGATTTTAGTAGCTGACAATGTTCTTAGAGTTCTAAAGTATGACATGGTGTGCATCAAATGTTCAACAGATTGGTCAGAGATCAATGGTTCTAAAATTAAAAAAAAGGTTCAGGCATAGGTAATAGAGAAAGAGAACATCGGCTTAAAACTAGCTGAAAAAGGATATCAGATTGTTTACATAAGACCGGGTCATACCTGAAACTGATGCACCAGGTAGCGGAGATGAGGGAAGAGGAATGGAGAGAACGGATGGTTAACGGAATGCTGAGGACCTTGACAGATGAAAGGCCAATCACGGACAGGTCTATCCACAGTAATTAATCATCACGTCGTGGGCAGTGAGACCAGCATCACACATGTGGCACTGTGTACAAGGTTGTTGACGCTTCTGCACTGTAAATCCTGGACACGTCAAGTCTTCAAAGCCTCTTTCATCCTGGTGGTCAATACAGTCGTGCATCCCATGCATGTGTGTAGACAGGCAGGCCATCGTTCAGGTCACCCGGGACAACGATAGTGATCTGTCAGGGACAAGGGACTCATTGTAGTCATAGGAAACTGACGTAAAAATATCAATCCCGTTGAAGTGATCAGAGAGGAGATGGGAAAACAAGCGTGTATGATGGTATTATCATGAACAAATCACCGTTTTTTCGTCTTGATCATCTTGTATCGTGGGGCAATTGGTTTCACACAATGTTTCTATAGTACAAACACTCGACAATTGAATCCACGTAACTTATTTAGACATGGGGGTGGAAACAGAGGATTTTCCAAATTCGTCCCATCATGGACAGTCTGTACATAAATCACATAGAAGGGTATGTGCCAATGTAAAGAGTCTCATTGCCGACAAATAGAGGCTGAAAATGCATGATGGGTTGAAGACTGCATTCATGTTTTCGGCTATTGCGACGATGTTTGCAAAAATGACAAGAGTGAGTTTATTATACAAAACTTTTCGAGTAGAGCCACACAGGAGAAACGAGTGTGTCACGTGATCACCCAAAGACTATGTCACAGATGTTGTTTGTTAGCCAAGCATTTGTGCTGGTGCAACAAAATTTCTGCAGCGCTGTAGTGGTCTGTTGGATTGAATTCACAAACTGCTCCATTAGACATGAATGGACGTTTTAAGGTTCACAGGGAATCAGGACTCCCCATCTAGAAGCGTTTAATGTGATGTATAGCACCGTTTCTCTCCAGAATGCGCATCAATTCTAAACGAGTGATAAAGACAAAAAGGTCATGAAAATCTCGGTCTGTACATAGTAGGCCAGTGAGCAACTATTTGAATAATATCCTATCCATTTGTTCGTAACCTACCCGGGATATTTGCTGAGCTTTAAGTTCATGAACCACGACATACACTGAAAAATCGCACGTGCCACCCACAGATTGGCAATCCTCGACTCCAAAATACTGTACCATCGTTTGCATGATGTTAGGGGGAAATGAGGAGGCGTGATAAATCTGTACGCGCTGCCAACAAAAGGCACCAAAACCTGACATGTTGGATGCTGAAGGGACAGTGTTCTGTTTCATCCCGATCCTCTGCACAATCTGTCTGATGGTTGCATGCAGGTGGTGATGGACGTGGCATAGCGCCCACAGAAATAACCGTTCACCAAACCACCAGGTAGTTGCGTGGGCAATGGGGTGAAGGAAAAACGAAAATAAAAGTTAACAGCGGGTTTTTTCTCTTGTCTCCGGGGTAGTCTGAAATTTCAAACGTGATTTTTGTGAGCGTTAACGACTCGGCAAAATCGATTGTAACCGCATTTTCCCTTGTCCCCGACATCATACCGTCTATGAAATGTCGCCGAATGGTAGTATATCAGTAGTGACGATACAGTGTAGCAACCCCGAAGAATGGACGCCATTTCTTGTGAAGGTGACCCATCGCTTTGTCTGCGGGAAAGCGACCCGGTGGTCTTCAATGCAGGCATTTCTAGGCTCAATATCCTCGCTACAGTTAGTAGCGGATGATGTTGACGTCGATTTTCAACACAGATGCTAGATTCATTTTGTGCCTGATCGAGAGACACATATGCCCCCAAGCATTCATCAACTGCGGTAAAGATAATTTGTAATTGCTTCTTGATTAATTTGTAGCACTAAATACATGCGGAAGGAGCGATTGTAGTCTAAGGAGTAAAGCGGAAAAAACAAACCAATGAATATGGTGACCAAGCCACGACAAAAACTATTACCTGGCAGATCAGGTATCTCTTAATCCATGAACTTATGATGGGGTGCGGTTTTTACAAATTAAAAAAAACAAAAAAAACAACAAAACATGGAAGTCCAGCCTGGTAAAGATTTCGGACACCATGACCTGTTTTATTCTTAGAGTATTGTTAGTTTTCTGCTTAACCACTATGCACTTCGCAACTGCAGTGAGGTGATGATGCCGTGGAGCTGATGACAATGAAAAAGACGTGATGATAATGATGGAAAGCTGAAGAATTCGCCGTAGCATGACTCAATAGTCAATTAAAGTTTGAGCGAGTTGTGTGCACAGGGTACTAACCAAGCCGCAAATGCAAGGAACCCTCCAATTTGCATCCAAGCAAAAACTCCTAAGATTATTCTCTGGATTCCAAGCCTTCTTGGTCAAAAGATCCCCCAGGACTGTCTGCTTTCAACGCTGTCTTTTCTGACTCTCTCGTTCTACATCTATCGGTTCTCCTCAAGGTACAGAGTTCTTCTTTCCCCTGTCCTCTTCACTCTTTATACTAATGACTGTTCTGGAACTGATTTTTTACCAACCCCTGTTCATCAAAGAATCAGATGATACAGCCATTCAAGACCTCTCCACCTCGCACGTCAACTTCCACTGAGCAAGTTGAACTGTGTGATGCATTCGTGGATTTCCTGAGATATCCCAGTACAATCCCTGATATTTTCATTAATAGCGTAATGTTGAGCGTGGTGACGATATTAAGTTACACTATGGGAACAGCATTGACTGCAAACAATCACTTTTGTTAGCAAAACGCAAAGCGATAAACCAAATGTCCAGTCACGCTAATACTGTCTTCCACCAAAGCTCAGGATCTATCTATTTTCGAGTGAATGAAAGAGATTTTGATAACATGAAACTGTTATATATGTTTCATCATGATTCCCCTGCTGTTTGAATGTTTGTATCGTGGTACTGGTATCGGGTTCTGAGTGTGAAGAATGAAATGTCATGAAGAAGTAATGAATGTGGGACAGGTGGTAGTGAGCATCTGAGAAGAGATAACCGAATTTATGCATGCCAATAGTATCCAAGTAGTGGCACGGTGAAAGATGATTGTGAATGACAGGATTCAGTGTTGGCCAAATACATTGAGACTTTTAATAATTTAATAATTAAAAACCATTATTCAAGAGCAGGAGGCGATACCGGCAACCCCAAAGACTACCCAGTAGAGATCACGTCTTTCATTTGTTGCCTAGATCGATCAGATTTAAAAAATGAGAGAGACAAAGATATGGTTGACAGCTATGGCGTGCATTATTTCATTTTAATGTGACAGCTAAACTCTTACTATAGAATTGTGCTGTTGAACACCATAAATAGGGGATAGGGCGGGTGGTGGGGTTGGGGGTGGGGGGTTGGGGTGGGGTGGGGGGGCATTGTTCCAATGCTTGAAAAAGATACGTTTAAGGGCTCGTGAAAACAGGCAAAGTGGGGCCATTTTCGTAAGTGAAAGACTTTTTCGAATTCTGAGGTACTCTCTCTGGGTGCACCGCCAAGAGCACAAAGCTGGTGCAAGGGGGGGGAAGGACGGGTGGGGGGTCCTGGGGGGGGGAAATTCAGGATCTTCATGGGGTTTTGATTGTAAGAGTGGTGAGAACATTGCTGCTGACTTGGTATCCCATAACAACAAAGAGCTGTAATGATGGACGGAAACCATCCCAGAACCCGAAAAGCAATGGATGGTTTTGCGGGGATTGGTTGCATAGAACATAATTTAAAACCATAAATCACAAGAAGGAAGCCAGTTGGAGCTTCCCTTAGATACGGTGAAACGTGGGTATTTTTTACTTTTTTTTTTTTTTTTTTTTTTTTTTTTTTTTTTTTTTTTTTTTTTTTTTATTTATTTTTTTTTTTTTTTACCAATGATGAGCGCCAAACGCCACTTACTGCGCGAAGTTAAACTTGCTGGATACCCTGAATCTTTCTCTCTGCTGTTCTCTGTTCTCTCTTTTCTCTGGCTTTCTCTGTTTTTTTTCTCCTCTGTGTCTGTCTCTGTCTCTGTCCCCTGCTCTTTCTTCTGAATAATCTTTCTATATCTTTCTCTGCTCCTGCCCTGTTCTCTCTGCGTCTTGTCTCTTTTCTCCTCTGGCCCTTTTTTAATTATAAACATTAATAAAAAAAACCACAAGACCCTACATAAGAATCTTACACAAAACGAGCCCCGAGTGTACACATCGAATAGAAAGCCTTGCCTGCTCTCGCTGCTAAGCAAACAACAGTGGAATTATTTAGGAACTGAGGATAATGGCTTACTTTAAATGAACGCGAAGGCGCGACCGCGCGGACATAAACACTTTCGTCTGATCCATGCATGAAATTTGCCGCTTGGCTAAATGTGATCATGTATATTTGCTTGTCGGTATAATACTTTGTTTTTCATTCATTCAACCTTATCATTCATCGCACAATCACATCACCAATCACATTTTTTTTTTTTTTTTTTTTTTTTTTTTTTTTTTTTCACAAAAAAAAACAACAGTGGGTAAACCACAGAGAGACCATTTCATATATAACCGGGAACGTACTTTACAAAAAGGGGAACCAAGACTAACATTCTCTTTTTTGTTCGCGCAGCGCGCGTGTTTTGTGTGTGGTGTGTCTCTGGTCTGGTGGGTTTTGCTGGTTGCCTGTGTGTGTTGTGTGTGTGTCTGTCCGTCCATTGGTCAAATTTGGTTGCACTCGCTCCAGACAAAACTACTGTTGCATCTTCTTTCTGAAAATCTATGCTATGGTCTAGATATAGGTCAACAATGATGCCCGATGCGTTTTTTACACCGTTTATAAAAGCCGTCAGTAATGAATGGCTCTAACGTCCATAATGGGTTTTTCCCTTTTTCTTTCTTTTTAGAAGATATTCGAAAAGTACTTGGCCATCGTTTCTGACATTTGTAGGTATCTTCAGATTATGGGTCAAATGATTTTTTAAAAAATGTTTCCTTCACCATTATAGCCCGTCAACTAACGGCTATACCAAGACAAGAGCGCCCATAACAACGGTTTTTTTGGTTCTTTTATTGGAAATTTTCAGAAGGTACTTTAACTTCTCTACTTCTTTCTTCACTCCTTTTATCGGCGCCGCTGCCTTATCTCTGAAGCTTTGTGTAGGGTCTTTTATATATTTATGGGTCACAAGATGATGGCCGTGTTACCGTTATAAAGAAAGGGTGGGGTCTCGTGTAGGTCGGTGGGGACGGGCTAAACGACCCAAAACTGGGTTCGGTCCGTCGCGCACGTCGTCCCGCCTCTTTTATGGAAATCTCAATCATGCGTTATTTTTTAAAGAAAGGAAACTGTGGGAACGAGTATTTATAATGCCTTGATGCTTTGCATCTTGTGTTTTCCTTACAGCACAACTTACACAAGCGTATACGCCGCTTATTCGTAAGAAAGTGTTTTCCAGGTACGGCAACCATTCTTAAAAAAACACCATTTTCTTTTTTTTTTTTGTTTTTTTTTTTTTTCTTTTTTTTTTTTTTTTTTTTTTTTTTTTTTCTTCTTTTTTTTTTTTTTTTTTTTTTTTTTTTTTTTTTTTTTTTTTTGTTTTTTTTTTTTTTTTTTTTTTTTTTTTTTTTTTTTTTTTTTTTTTTTTTGTTTTTTTTTTTTTTTTTTTTTTTTACAGATCTGTAGCATGAAGGTTACCAACTGTTCATGGCCGAGAAGTTAGCAATCATTATTTTATTGGCTTTGTTACATTACGAAACCCAGCACAACACAAAAATCATCATCATCCCTGTGCACACTGTTTTGACACAACTAAGTATCAATCTGCGATAACTTCTTGAATGTCAGCAACAACCTATAAAAAAAGAAAGTTCAAAAACAGGAAACATTAAGGGACAAAGGCCAAACAACAAAAAAAAAAAAATGACAACCAAAAAAGATCAATACATTGTGTGAACAGGACAAAAAACAGTCAAGGCCCAACAAGAGCCCTGACATAGAGAGAGCCCTGAGCAGCAACCCGTCAAAGGCACGACAATCAATCCGCGCACACCAAGGGGACATTTGTTGGACGACCATGTAAACCCAGTGCCAATTGCTGCCAGAGAGTCAGTGGACGTATAATACACGATTACAAGACCAGTCCACGAAGAGCGTTTGGGCCTAAGCCGAAAAGAAACAGTACTTTTTCATCAATTGTCCATTCATTTCACCTTTCAACTTCTAGCTTCTCTTTCACTGTGTCTGCAGAAACAAGGGAATGATTTCGCGCAGTCAAATGCCTGTAACTGAGGTGAAGAAGATTTGTCATAGATTTGAATATCTTGCCTACATTCCTTCGTTACATGATATCCCTCATATTTTAACCCCTAAGAAGACCACAATAACCAAATCTAGGCTATAATATTTCTTTCAGGGTTCCCTTTGCACATGTTGCAAAAAAAGATCTTCGCAAGTTGCAGAAGTTTCTTTTGACATGATGTAGAGTTTGATACCGTGGACAGATAAATAAACTTTTTTTTTTTCGCAGAGGTGTAATAACAACTTGTTTGAACTAAGGGGGATTATGCCTTCATGCCACTGAAAAAAAAAGGGGGATTGACAATATTAGGTACGAAAGACAAAGAGCGAATAGCAAGTTCCTTGGAGCAAAGGTTTTGTGTTGAAAAAGATTGTCGATCTGAAAGCGCTTTTTGGTAAGAGATATATGTTGCGCTAATAAGTTCATTCAATCATACATTCATAATGCTCATTCTACAGTGGCTGTTTCAAAACAATGAAGAACCCCGGTCCGTTCCCTGACATTAAGTAAATGGAGTGAAACCTTACATGGACCAGAAGAGCATCATTAAGCATAGGTCTATAAAAAAACAAAAAAAAAAACAAAAAAAAAAAAAAAACAAAAAAAAACAAAAAAAAAAATAAAAAAAAAAAAAAAAAAAAAAAAAAAAAAAAAAACAAAAAAAAAAAAAAACAAAAAAAATAAAGTAAACAATGGGTCCCGAGAAAAAAGAAAAGCTGTGGAAGATCAGAACGTATTAAACATCTCTCCCGAGAGGAGTTAAGGATTTACCCACCCCTACTTGAGAGGGTACCAAACCACCACACTTGAAGCTTAATGATGTTACACTACTGATTAATGAATGATGATGATGATGATGAGATGAGGATGTGATGATTATGCTGATTATTCATCATTCTTTCACACTCAACATTGTAAGTAAAGCTTGACAAAAAACCAACAAAACAGAACCGCATTAAATAATTAGTTACCACTGCTGTTAAATCTCAAAGCAGAAACACACTCTATAATGACACTGTGTTTTCAAAAAACAGTTAACCATTTTTTTTCTTTCCTTTTCTTTTTTTTCGCTGTTTATCCTTACATCCCTTAACAAAACCCATTACCTCTCGCCCCTACCCTCACTCTTTTCGCTTTTACCTTAGAAACCTAACCCCCTCCCCGACTCCCTTTAATTACGCCCAAACCTCCCCTTTACCTTAACCAAAAAAAAAACCAAAACTCAAAAAAAAAAAAACAAGAAAAACACCACCCCCTTATAATATCTTACCCCTTCAACCCCCAGTCCCATCCGCCTTCTGTTCCTTTTGCAGACCACGCAAACTTGTCACCTGGCACGCGTTTTTTAAAGAAGCCCAGACGCAATATATTTCAAACCTACTTCCCCTGCAACTAACTTCCTCTCTACTAGCATCCCTTTTTGCAGCTATCCCCACAAGGCTCCTGTCTCAGAAATGAGGAGAAAAAGCGTCGGGGGCCCCCATAACATGCAGAAAACATATTCCTATTAGAGAAGACCAAGTTCAGAGAAGCAGAGTTATCAGACAGGTTCAACCGTCGTCATGACACAGTGAAAGGTTTACCGCAGTTGGGTAGGAAAGACGGACATAGACGCACGCACCTCAAAGGAATGTCGTGAATGAAAGATTTCAAAATTCAAAAATGGCTTGCCTAAATAGGCAACAGATCTGACTTTACCTTGCGATATGCATCGACACTGTGTGTGCGCAGTGCTACCTGTGTGCAAACTTCCTCTTTTTGTTCCCCGGGAGTGGGGATGGGGGTAGTTTAGAGAGGGTGGATGGCGAGTAGTAATAAAGAGAATGCCCGGGGGGGGTTAGGAGTGCGCGATTCAGACTGAAATGTGGAGACGAAAAAACAGTTAATATCAGCACGGAGAAAAGAAAGGTTCTCAAAGTTACAAAACCCTTGTACTAGCACAAAAGCGTCTAAAAACGACGATAGGCTCCCTTCAGCAGGGTTTAGCCTCTCAATGGGTCAGATATACAATGACATGATTCGTAGAATTTTTTTTTTTTATTTAATTGTTCTCACTTAATATTTTTTTTTTTTTTTTTAATTTTTTTTTTCAAGGTGATGTTTTGTTGTTTTTTTTTTTGTTTTTTTGCATTACTTTAAAAA
>JADBJO010032351.1:0-7500 GCA_016801955.1 Conus betulinus
TAGAGCTCGCGTTCAGTCAGTATGACCCTGCCGTTTCTGGACGGACACACAGATGGTGCTGGTGGGTACAGCCAAAGCACAGATTGGCCCCTTCAATCAAATGAAATATTTCCATGAGAGAAGGAAATGGCCAAAACGTGTATGTGAAACAATGAGCCAGTAATGCAGATTCTGGCGAGCCACTTTGAAATATTTGGCCTGTGTGTGTTCTAGACCTGTTTGTTTGAACCAGAAACTGAGAAGAAGGTAACGCTATTTGCGAAGGAGAGGACTCGTTTCGTCCGATGATTTGAACTCTTCAGTGAAATATCGAGCTAGTGAGCTAGCTAGCTAGCTACAGACATACAGACAGACAGACAGACGGGACACACAACACACACAACACACACACACACACACCCACCCCCACACACACACACACACACACACACACACACGCACGCACGCACGCACGCACGCACGCACACACACACACCAACACACACCACACACACAACACACACACACACACACACTAACTCTCCACTCACTCACACACACACACACACACACACACACACACACCACACACAACACACACACACACACACACACACACACACTAATTCTTGAACAGAGTGTAAGATCCCGCTGACAGCGGACCTCCATGTATGTGAACATGGTCTAATGTCACTTGAGGGTGAAGAGACGTGAAATTAAAGCACTACTACACACACACACACACACCACACACACGCGCGCGCACGCACGCACGCACGCACGACACGCACGCATGTGCATGTGTAATAAACATAAAGCGAGTTCTACCTGTCTGTCTCTCAGACAGTCTGTCTGTGTGTCCATCTTGCTCTTCAGACAAATTCCACAATATTCATACAAACTCCTCCAAATCCAGCATGATGGTTCGTGAAGGAGGGGTGGGGAGGGGGGGGAGGGTGCAGACAGCCAGTCATGAACGGGTGGGAAAGAAGAGAGAGACAGAGATGACAGCCAACCAGAGAGACAGCCAACCGAACAGCCAGACAAGCTGACAGAGGAACAGACAGACTGAAACAAGTCCAAAAACACGATCAGGCGGGACGCGACGAGGATGGAAAAATAGAGACGAGACGACTGTGTGCTCTTCTCTTCTCTCTCCTCTCTCTCTCTCTCTCTCTCTCTCTCTCTCTCTCTCTGGGGGGGTTGGGGGGGGGGGGGGGGAGGGGGGGAGTTTCGGTCACCGTACGTACCGGACGTGTTTTGCAGAGCTCCGACAAATGTCGATACATTTTTCTCAATAACTACAGGAATCAAGCATTTGAGATTAGCAAATAGATCACTGGTTGCCAACCATGCCTGTATCAAATTTACACGCAAGAAGTTGTTGTGGATGGTTCTATTTGTGCTTTCAAAATTTCATGCGAAAGAGAAGCCTTTACTTAGCCAAGCAGTCACGGACTTTGCGGCTGTCGCTTCGCTGGCCACTCAACACGGACTCTCTACTCACTGGCTGTATGTTGATTGCGTTTTGCCTCGGAATAGACAGTACAACTTCGGCCACCGGCATATGTCGCTGCACACCGTTCAAAATGGAAACAACTGCAGCAATTCTGTCCACATGACAATGGAAGAGCTACGGCTGTCTTTTTTTATGCTCGCCTGTACAGACACGTTCCTGAATAGACAACCTGCTGAAACCCAGCAGATACGCAACAAAAGTAACACTTCACTTCAGAGGAGGTTTTTACCGTTATCTTCTGTGCCATCGCCACTGTATTCGAAGCAAGTCTCCTCCTCGCCTGTGGAGATGTGGAATCCAGCCCCGGACCAGCAGCTACAGTGAAGGAACGGAGTACAGGTGAGTGTGGTGAAACCATTTACAATGAAAAAGAGTAGGACTTAAATTCCCGTTTGTCCCTCCTTCACATAACATAGCTGTCATAACTTAAAACCATATTAAAGAATGGAAAATGCGAATCAGCGACAAGGACAGATTATTGAAGACAGTTAAACGTTGAAGACAAAACTGGCCGCCGTCTGACCCAGATAGAAGAAATTCAAAAATCATCTGAAAACTGATATTTATGATATGCGAAGGGATGTCAAGAATTATCAGAAGAAAATAAAAATCTGAAAAGAAGAAATAGATCTACTTCAAAACAAGTGTGACTATCTTGAAAACTCAGAGTCGGCGGAATAATCTTCTCTTTTTTTTTTGGCCTTCCCCCTTGAAACATCCTGGGAAAAGTGTGAACAACTCGTGCAGAAAAGGTCATCAAGGGAAGGGACTATTATTAACAAGAAAGAAATTTTATTTAGAACGCGCTCATGTGGACGGGCAAAGCTATCATCGTCAGATTTTTTGTCCTTTAAACAAAAGTCTCTGGTTCTCTCTCTAGCTCGGTGACTGAAGGAGTCCAAACTGTTCCATGACATCTACATCAGAGCAGGATTTTTCAGCAGCTGTACAAACAAAACGAAGAGCGTCACTCAGCACGGGACAAGATCTAATATCCAAAGGAGAAGTTGCAAGGTTGCGTTTTGACAAGCTTGTCACGAAAAACGCTGTCTATGAATTTGACCCCGTCAGCCAACGAGTGCCAAGAAGCCAGACAGGTACTAGCAGGGTGACAGGAAGGTCTGCCACAGGCCAGGGCCAGACCAGGTCAACACAGACAGCAACAACACCGTGCGGACAGATCAGCGGATCTGCTGCTGCCAGTGGAAGAGTACCCTCCACTGCCGTGGAGGGGACGCGAAGGAAAAAATCTTCACTCATTCAGTGACCAGCGACCACAGACCACCAGCGCCGGGCAAGTCGACCTCCCAGCGTGGTGCCAGGAAGCAGCCTGAAGTCGGCGACCGGGGTGGGTGGGGGGGGTGGGTGGGGGGGGGGGGGGGGGGGCAGCAGACAGCAGCAACGAGGAGCGACAGGTCCGGGAAGATCGTCACCCAGGGATCGGCCCCGTGTTCATGACACTGACTCTGCCACGCACCCCAGTGCCAAGTACAATCTGCGGGCAAGACCGGCACTGAACCAGGTGCAGGACGAGCGAGGAAACGACAGCAGCAAGACAGGCACCCGCACCCCCTGCATGGTCCGTGGACCATGGTCCCACAACTCCCGGGGACTTTGGAAGAGGACAAGGTAGAACCCCGCCATCCCAGACAAGGACAGACTCCATGTTCCGCCTGTCCCACCGTGGTCCTACTCCTGTAGTCGACATGGCTCACCATGGTGTAGACACACACACAGGACAGATGACCAGACTGACAACCAGACAGATGACCAGACTGATGACCATACGGACGACGACCCCAACTAACGACCAAACAGACGACCCTGACTTTACAAGTGACCCTACTGCTGAAGACCAAGCAGACGTCAACAGATAGGAGTCCGGCCGGCCCCCAGCAGCACCCAGTGTATCCCTTCTGTCATACAACATTGGTGGCTTAGCAAGCAAACTGTGCAATACTGACTGGGTTAATTACATTAATCAATTTGATATTATTACACTAACAGAGACATTTGTGGATGAAAATGTCGATACATCAAATATTTTCTTGGATTTTAAGAAATAACTGTATCCTGCAGTGAAATTATCACAGCAAGGCAGAAGATCAGGTGGCATTGTAGTATTGATAAGAAGCTCTCTGAATAGATACGTGCATGAAATTAAAACGGATTCGGAAAACACCATAGTGCTTAGTCTGCCGAGGTCTCTCTTTGTTTTGTACTAGGGACGTTTTGTATTTAGCTACGTACGTACTTCAACAGGCAGTCCCTTTTATGACCAATCCCAAAGTAACTGTCTTATTGATGAGATAGACAGATGTTTACATGACCTGACAGATGAGTATGATAACGTGCATCTGATCTGTACCGGTGATTTCAACGCACGGACTTCTGACTATCAAACAAATGTAGATCTCCTTCAGGACAACGACGAGGAAAGTAATCCATTGCATAGTGAGCCCTTGTGGCAACTAAGCCGAAGATCGAATGACATTCAAATTAATAATTTCCGAAGAAACCCCCTTGAACTATGCATTTGCTACAGAATGTTTATCATGAATGGTTATGTGACAGGAGGAGAAGACGAAGAAGGAAAACTGACTTTATACGTCTGAGCATGGTCACAGTGTTGATGTAGACTATTTCTTAACTGATGTTGATTTCTTTCAAATGGTCGGCAGCGTAATAGTTGGTGACAGAGTAGAATCTAACAGAGTAGAATCTGACCATATGCCTGTAGAGATGTGTTGTCAAGGTCAGACTGATAGTGATCAGCACAGCTTGAAGGCAAGAAAAAGAAATTAAAAAAAAAAAGAAAACAAATGTGTGGCAAGGTGACAAAGCAGATATTTTCAAATATAACCTTTCATCGCTGATATTTTCGAGGGAGAATGAATGATGCAGAAAGCCTTATAGATATTGATCCAGAAGAGCCCATTAGACTGTTCAATAGATCTCTATTGGAAGCTGCTGACTGTATGGAAAAAAATCCGTTGTTGTTGATATCAGCGTAAGAGATCGGAATTCAGGATGGTTCGACAAAGAATGCTTGTTGAAGAAAAAAAAAGAGGTAAGCGGGTATTTGAGAACATTTTAATCGAACGAAAAAAAGAAGAAAAGTTTAAAGAATATACCTCAAAGCGAAAAGAATGCAATGCAAGACTGTAACTGAAACTAAGAAAAGAGACCACAAACGAGCTTCGATAACAGCGCTACTTAGTTCTGCAAAGGATTCAAAGGAGTTCTGGGAAAGAAATTAAGAAGCACAGCGAGAGAAGTAAAACAGTCACTAATAACATCAGTAATGGATGAATGGGTCTTACTCTTTGAAAAAAGTGTTTTAACGCAAACATTGCCGATAGCACTGATCAAATGGGTATGCCAGGGGGAAGACCAACATTACAATAGCACTCTTGACTGCGAAATAAGCGAGGCGGAAATAAGAAAAGCAATTAAACCATTGAAATGTAAGAAAGCAGCAGGGCCGGATGGTATTCTGGCAGAAAAGTTAAAATCCGCTGAACCAGAAATAATAAGATATTTGAAATCTTATTTCAATAAGCTTTTCGTTAATGGATTATTTCCCGATGAATGGACCAAAGAGATTACTGTACCGTTGCACAAGAAAGGTGTGATCCAAACAATCCCGATTACTACAGGGGGATATCATTATTGAGTGTTATAAGTAAGGTGTTCCCAAAATCATAAATAACAGGCTGTACGTCTGGGCTGAGAACAACTCTTTGTTAAAACGATGCGCAAGCAGGGCTTTCTAAGGGATGCTCGACAGTGGATCACATTTTTTCACTCCATGCTTGTACTGATAAACATTTCTCCAAAGAACCAAAAAATGTATGTTGCTTTCATTGATTTCCGAAAGGCGTACGACACCGTAAGCATAGATGAAATTTTACTGTCAGTTCTTATTAAAACAGGCGTGAACGGGGAGAATGCTACGAATAATTCAAGCCATGTATAAATCCGTACAATCCTGTGTGATGAAGGTCTCTCGGAGTATTTTTTTCTTGTTTGTAAGGTTTGAAACGAGGCTGTATAATGAGTCCGACTCTCTTCTCATTACTAATAAATGAATTAGCTAATGAGCTGACTTGTAAAGGTAGGCATGGCTTGTCTCTCAGTTCAGACACTGATCTTTTTCTGCTACTTTTCGCTGACGATCTTACACTGCTGTCAACAACAGTGATCGGACTACAAAATCAACTGACCAGTCTTCAAGTATCTGCACACAGACAAGGATTGACTGTCAATATGGATAAATCTAAGATAATAGTGTTCAGGAAGAGTGGGTTTTTTAGGACCACGGGGAAAAAATGGTTTTTAGACGGTAATCAAGTTGAAGTTGTTAATTCATACAAATACTTAAGGCTGACTTTTTTCCACCCGTCACAGCTTCACAGCACAGCAGCAATGGAAGATACCACATGTAGAGCTAAAAGAAGTGCAATGGAAATTTTGAAAAAACTTTAAACAGAATAAATTGTAACTCAGCTGATATATTTTTCAAACTTTTTGACTCTCAGGTTGTTCCAGTTTTGTTGTATGGAGCAGAGGTATGGGACTTTAAAAGGTTTGAACAGATAGAGCGTGCTCATCTTTATGCGAGTAACGTTTGCTACATGTTACGGATAAAAAAACCCAAATGATATACTCTACGGTGAATTAGGTAGGTATCCCTTATGGATTAATTCTGTTTCAAAGTGTCTTAAATACTGGTTCCCGTTTATTGAAACAACCAAACCACCTTTTCTCTAAGAAATCCTATGATATGCTTTTTTTTAAATGCAAGAACGTGGGAACTGACACTTGGGTCACAAAAATTCCAACTGTGTTGTGTGAGAATGGGTTTGAGCAAGTGTGGTTGTTGGGTTGTGGACAAGAGAAACTGCTCTCTTTAAAGAGTTTAAGGAAAGGTTGTTATATAGTTCCCTTTTTTTCCGATGGTATGACCACTTGGAAAATAGTGGCAGAGTCGTTTTCTGTATATAAACAATATAAAACATATTTTAGAAAGAGAGGAGTAGTGTGGATGCTCTGTGGATGAACACATATCGCAATGTATTTGTCCCAGTTTAGGCTGGAGTATCACAGATTCATGTTCACAAATACCGTTATTCAAAAAAATACAGAGAACTGGAACTGTCCCTTTTTGCAGTGACAAACTTGAAACAGAAAAATCGCTTTGTTTTGGAATGCCCGCTATACAAAGGGTTATAGACAAAATTATATGCAAAATATTGTGTCTATGGCGATTTTACTGGGAGTAGAACATAAGGGAGTAACAGTTTAGCATGTTTTAAAATTATCCGAGGAAAACATTCTTGATTTTTTCTAAGTTTCTATTCTTCTCATTGAAACTCCGACTTCAAACTGTTAACACCAATGGAAACAGGTAGCTGTTGTGACGACGGTGTAGGATGTTCAAAGGATGATGAATCGCGATGTTTTCTCAAGTTGGGTACATTAATCGCATGTGAACGCCTGTGTTGTGTGGTGTGTGTGTGTGTGTGTGTGTGTGGTGTGTGTGTGTGTGTGTGTGTGTGTGCGTGAGTGTAAATGCCGTTGCGGGCGCGCGCTTGCGCTTACGTGTATGTGTGTGAGTGTGTGCGTGTGTGCGCGTGTGCAATGAATCCAGCAGTCCATGCTATCCCCCCCCCATTGAAAGGGGCTATGGCCTATTCAACAAACTTGTGTCAGTGTCACTCTCTCTCTCTCTCTCTCCTCTCTCCCTCTCCTCTTCTCTCTCTCTCTCTCTGTTTTTGTCACGGAGTAGACAATACTGCAAAGTCTGTATCTGAACCTAGGGATCGTTTAATTTGTTCTTACAGACAAAACTGGCTTTCCCACATGGATGAAAACGACAAATATGGTTTCTCTCGTTTAAAAGTAATTTGGAAACGGAAAAAAAAAAAAATGTTTCACGATTGTTACAAAAAATAAAAGGCACAAATGTAACTTAACCAATTCGAACTAGAAACACTGGG
>JADBJO010032351.1:12500-15784 GCA_016801955.1 Conus betulinus
CTCTCTCTCTCTCTCTCTCTCTCTCTCTCTCTCTCTCTCTCTGTGTGTGTGTGTGTGTGTGTGTGTGTGTGTGTGTGTGTGTGTGTGTGTGGTGTGTGTGTGTGTGTGTGTGTGTCCGTCTATGGTCAAAATGTGTTGTCCACTTGCTCCAGACAAAACTCCTGGGGCCGATCTTTCTGAAAATTTGTAGGTATGTTCATTATGGGTCACGGATTATGCCCCATGTTTTATTTTACTGTTATGGCCGTTACTAACGGCTTTAACGGCCGATAAGGATCTTTCTTCTTTATGGAATATCTCATAAAGTATTTGGCCGATCTTTCTGAAAATGTGTATGTTCATTATGGGTCACAGATGATGTCCGATGTTTCGTTCGTTTTACCGTTATAGCCGTTTCTAACCGCTACAACGGCCCATAACGGTTTTTTCTTCTTTATGGAATATCTTAGTACTTGACCAATCTTTCTGAATAAATTGTACGTGTGTTCATATGGGTCACAGAAGATGGCCGATGTTTACTAGAATAGCTGTTTACAACGGCTATAACGGCCCCAAATGGTCTTTCCTCTTTATCGAATATCTCACGCGTATTGAAGATAAGCTGGGAGTACGTTATATGCTTTGCATCTTGTTTTTCCTATGATGATTGATGGAGTGGTTACTTTGTCAGCAGTTTTACAGTGGATGGTCCTGATGGAGATAGGGTGGAATGCGGTGGTGCTGCATTGTGGGAAATGGTTGTCAAAGTTATGAAAGGAAGAAAGAAAGAAAGAATAAGAAAAAAAAAAAGAAAAGAAAGAAAGAAAACGGTTTGTTTCCAGTAACATGGATGCATGGGAGATCCCTCCCTCCCCCCTCCTTCCCTCTCCCTCACTTCCTCTCTCTCTCTCTCTGTCTCTCTCTCTCTCTCTCTCTCTGTCTCTCTCTCTCCTCTGTCTCTCTCTCTCTCTCATACACAACACATACACAAAACGCGCACGCGCGCGCGCGCGCGCGCGCGCACGCACGCACGCACACATACATACACACACACACACACACACACACACACACACACACACACACACACAAACACACACACACACAGGCGCGCACGACGCACGCACGGACGCACGCGCGCATTTTCAAAATGTCGCATTCACTTTCAGTATGTGCTTACTGAAAAAAGAAATATCTGCTGCTACCAGTATCATGATCAACCCCCATCGCCAGCTAATCCAGTCTCTCTCTCTGATGTAGTACAGCTGAACCCCACTGCACCCCCTCCCCCCACAACTCCACTTGTCATTCTGTCCCTGACACCCTCCGTCCTTCCTTTCTTCCTGCCTGCTATGCCCCCGACTACCATCGCTCCCTGCCCCCCCCCCCCCCCCCCCTCCCCCCCCCCCCCCCCCCCCCCCCCAGACAGAGGACTAGCCACAGATTTACGAGCCTCGTAATGCCCCATTCCATGGGCCAAAGTTGGATCAAGGGCACTTCACTCCCTGCCAAACTGAGAGTGGTTTCCCTTTTAGAGAGCGGTGTCAGGTGAGGGGTGTCTAGAGTGGCGGGGTAGCCACAGGAAGGGTCTGGGACTGTTGGAGAGAAAGAGAGAGAGAAGGGGAGACAATGAAGGTCGGAAGGTTTCAAAGAAGGGGAACAACTCTTCTCCCGCTAAAAAAAAACAAAAACGATCATCTACGTTACGTTTTGAAAACAAGATTCAGACTGATCTGAGAGCTGAAATGTGACCGTTGTCTACAGTCCAATGAAAAGACCTCGTAGAGATGTATGGGGGGTGAGGCTGGAAGAAGGGTTTGGATTCTCATATATTGAAAATCATCATAAATCACGTGGATTGTGGTTGAATTGAACCTCTTGTACTTAACACATCAGAGCAGCCATGTAGATAAGCGTCTGTTTAATCTGAGGGTACGCCTTTGGTATGTTTGGGTTTGGATGTTAGGATCAGTGGAAGGAGGGATACTGGAAAGATGGGCCAGGAGGGAAGGTTCTCCATCGGGTTAACGAATCTCAAAGATATGATGATGTAGCAAGTCTCTTCTCTCTCACTGTCAAGTCAAACCTCCTCTCTCTCTCTGTCTGTCTCTGTCCCTGGTCCCCTCTCTCTCTCTCTCTCTCTCTCTCTCTCTCTCTCTCTCCTCTCTCTCTCTCTCTCATCTCTCCTCTCTCACTCTCTCACACACACACACACACACACACACACACACACACACACACACACACGCATGCACACGCATGCATGCACGCACACACGCACGCTCGGACGCTGCACGCACGCACGGACGCATGCACGCACGTGCGCATACACACATGCACAAACAAACACACACACACACACACACACACACACACACACACACACACACACACACACACACACACACATACACACAAACACACACACACGCACCTTTCGAAATGTCACTGTCAGTCTCAGTATTTATGACCAGTTTTTTTCCCACGAATTGTCCTCATCTAGGAAGGGTGGAATGTAGCAATTGTATGATGGTCACAACACGATGGTCGTGGGTAGTATTACGTTGTGGTAAATGGGTCTTCAATGTAAGAATTGGGTTTGCACAGCCACACCAGACGCTGTCCACAACCCTAGGAGAAACCTCACCTGGCACATCAAGCATTGTCCTCCGGGACTACACTGCATTGTCAACGCATCTTCAATGTAAGAACAGTTAGATTTCAAGTTGTATGGATGCATTTCTGCTCTCTCTCTCTCTCTCTCTCCTCTCTCTCTCTCTCTCTCTCTCATCACACTCTCACACTCTCTCACACACACACACACACACACACACACACACAACACACACACACACGAACACACACACACACACACAGGACCCACACACACACACAGAAGGACACACATCTGGACAACACACACACACACACACACACACACCACACACACACACCCACACACACACATGGGGACACACACACACACACACACACACACACACACACACACACACACACACACACACACACAAACACACCACACACATATGTTTCATACACACACACACACACACACGCACGCACGCACGCACGCACGCCACGCACGCAGCTCGCACACCACACACACACACACACACACACGTATTTCAAAATCTCTCTCTCTATCTTCCTCTCCGCCACACACACACACACACAGGGTCACACACACACACAAAACACACACCCACACACACTCACACTGGGACACACACACACACACACACACACACACACACACACACACAAACACACACACACTATGTTAG
>JADBJO010032352.1:0-15782 GCA_016801955.1 Conus betulinus
TATCATTTCTTTTATTATCTTTATATTGCTATACATTACCATCATCATCATCATTATTATCGTCGTCGTCGTCGTCGTCGTCGTCGTCGTCGTCGTCGATGCCGTCGTCGTCGATGTCGCCGTTGTCATCGTCACCATCATCATTATCGTTGTTATTGTCGTTGTAGCGGGTATATTGTTATTGTCAGTCTCTGTGTCGTTTTTAGTATCATATTATCTTACTTTTTTTTTTTTTCAGAACATAGAAAGAAAAGCAACGACAGCGGAATCAGTACTTGTACACTTAATCCTAAGGCATACAGCTCAATGGTCTTCAGCATCTGCACGGAAAGACAACTCTAACGAGGTATACATATGATGGAAAGAGAAATGGGATTCCAGGGGTCCCCCACCTTCTTCCCCCACCCCCCCCCCCCACCCTCCCAAATTGTCTCGGCCTAAGCCTTTAAAAAAAAAAGTACAATTTTAAAGCAAACTGAAGACAGCTTGCAAGAAAAACGCGAAAGAGAAAAGGAAATCAAAGAAACAAATCGTCAGGGAAAGGAACAAAATCATCAACGAGAACATGAAATGTGGCGAGCATGCACACGCACCCTCCTCATCTCTCCCCAGTCCTCATACCCTCCCCCCCAACCTCCACCACCACCACCACCGCCACCACACACCACCGCCGCCGCCGCCGCCGCCCTTCTCTCTTGCCTTTCTCTGTTCCTCTTTATCCCCAGTGAGCATTTTGGGCAATTGCATTTCCTTGGGTATGCGGAAATGGGGTGGCGGTGGTTTGGGGGGGGGGGGGGGGGGGGGGGGCGATGAGAGTGAGAGTGGCACTGATCCGATTGGCACTGAAACTGGGTTGATGAGGCGCAACGAGACACTTTGTTCAAATCCCAGCAGCGATTCTGAGGCCTTGGGCGCAAGATCGTCGTCTGTCTGAATCACCCTGGTCAGATGATAAAGGCATGATGCTAGCTGGATTTAGCGACATCAGCATGCTGGTCAGTCGACCTATTACACCGTCACATTAACAGAGATCATTCTGTCGGCCTGTTCAGCAGACAGAGCGCTGCATGGAAAATAAAGAAGCACGTTGTCTCTCTGTCTCTGTCTCTCTGTCTCTCTCTCTGTCTCTGTCTCTGTCTCTCTCTCTCTCTCTCTCTCTCTCTGCCTCTGTCTCCCTGTCTCTGTCTGTCTCTGTCTGTCTGTCTGTCTGTCTGTCTGTCTGTCTGTCTCGTCTCTCTCTCTCTCTCTCTCTCTCTCTCTCTCTCTCTCTCTCTCTCTCTCTCTCCCTCTCTCTCTCTCAGGCAGCGACTATCTCTTCTTTATAAGTTCCGAGCGTTGATGCGTGAAAAGGCACACCAAGAGCAAGCCTATAACCCTTGCAATCTATGCTTTGAAGTTTCTTAAGTAAATAATTAGGGGCGCTAAAAAAATACCTCTTGTCCATAGGACAATTTTGTCTAATAATCAGCGACGTAGAGAGATGTTTCAAAACTTTGCAATCTTGTCCCCAGGCTTGTTTGCTTATAATCTTTAATAGATTTAAACATTTCCTCGCCTTGTTAACGATGTAGTTGATATGAGCATTCCAGGACAACTTTGGTGTAAGATAGATACCGAGAAATTTCACGATATCTTTATACTGAATAGTCGTATTTTCAATTTTGAAAAACGGCAGCTCTGATGGATTGGTGCCATTATTAAAGAGAATCATATGTGTTTTCTCTGTAGATAATGTCAGACCATTTTCGTCCATATAAGTAAATATATGATCGAGCTCTCTTTGATAGATCTTCTTGATGTAGTTCAATTCTCTTTTTGATGTTTTCTTTTCATTGTAACATTCATCCAGATGCATAAATCATCAGCATATTGTACTAATACAACATGCTTTGATAAAAGCGAAGGCAAATCGTACATTAAGATGTTAAATAACATAGGGGCGATAACAGAACCTTGTGGCAGTCCCATATGTAAAGATCTAGAATTGGAGTATGCATTCCCTACTCGAACACGAATGCTTCTTTTATTCAAAAAGCATTTAATGTAGTGATATAAATGTCCCGAAATCCCGATTTGTCCCAATTTGTAAAGGAGCTTGGCGTGCCAGACTTGGTCATAAGCTTTCTTGATATCGAAAAAGGGTCGCTAGAACATTTCCTCTTCTTGCAAATTGTTGTTTTACATTTGTTGTGAGTTTTCATTAAATTGTCAACGGCAGACCTGCCATTTTGGAAGCCTGATTGATTAACTGGAATAACTTAATTTTTTTGACAATACTGCCTCAATCTTCTCAAAACTATTCTCTCTAATAGTTTACAGGTATGTGAGGTTAATGCTACTGGTCTGTAACTATGCTTATCTGTTGGAGGTTTGCCTTGCTTAAAAACTGGTACAATGATAGACTGTTTCCATTGTCCTGGCATTACGCCCTCAAACCAACATTTTTGAGGGCAATTTCTGCAGTAATAAGACAAAATTTTCAGGCAGGTGTTTAAGCATATCATTGGAAACTTTATCTAGTCCCACGGAAGTTTTCTTATTAGGAAGAGATAGAATTGCATCTTTCACTTCATCAAGAGTAATTGGAGCATGATGTGAAATGACTATTATCATTAACTGGCTCTATATAATCGTCTTTATTTTCTTCTGTTCTGAAAGTTTGATCTTTAAAGGACAGACCGTCCAAACTCATAGATTCGGAAAACATATCGGCGAATGATTCTGTTTTTTTTTTTTTTCTGAATTAGAAGGAAATTCTTTGTTCTTCAGCTTGACAGGACAAGATGGCAAGTTAAACCCCTTTTCATTTCATGAAACTTTTTCAAAACTTTTGGTAGATCTTTATGATTCGTAATCTCATTAGAGCAGAAAGAGGACCAATATTGCCTTTTAGCTTGAGCTATTACCATGTTACTATAGTGATTCGCTCTGTTCTTGGCTATTAGATTCTCTGGTGTTTTGTCTTTTAAATATATTTTAAACAAACATTTTTTGTTATTAACGGCCGAGTCACAAGCAGGTGTCCACCAGATATTTCCTGAGTGTTTGTTTGACTAAAGTGGGCGAAATTTTGGAATGGCTACATCTGCAGCACTAAGGATAGCATCTGTAAAACACGAATATAACTGATCAACGCTATCAATATTGATATCAACAGTGTTGTATGTAGCTATAGTTTGTTTTTTGAATGTTTCCCAGTTAGCTGATTTATAATTATATTTTGGGATTATGTCTTTTTGAAATTCAGAAGAATCAGTTATTTCATTAAAAGTTACAATTATCAGAAGGTGATCGCTTCCTAGAGTATCGTCAAAGGTAGACCAGCTACGCATCTGAAAAATTCTTTTCCTAAACGAGCTAAGCAGATATCATCATTGAAACCAGTTGCCACTTACGTATCAGATCTACTCAAAAGGTCTGATATAAATCCAAGTAATATTGACACAAATCAAGCGGTCTCCCCTTGTCCTGCTTGGGAGATGAATAAAGCCCAGTTTGATATTAATTACACTGACATGAGTCAAGTCAAGTCAAGTCAAGTCAAAATTTTATTTACTGATGGGACATTGAATAAGCACATCATTGCTTTTTTTTACATCAAGCCATCAAAAAAAAAAAAAAAAAAAAAAAAAAAAAAAAAAAAGGCAAAAACAAACAACAACAACATGCAAATAGGATATAACACAAAAAATCAAGAGCAACATACATATACCACTGACATCTAAAATACACTGACAATGCTATATGCACATACGAGTACATAATTTTATATGCATGCACATACATATCCACATATGTCTGTTAAACATGAAGAAAAATGAGAATCCAAACATTATGAAAACTGAAGTCCAATTACATATACAGAACACTTATCCAAATCATTTAAAGATATATACAGATGATTCATTCCTAGAAGATTACCGGGCAGATTCAGCCTTTGTAATACCAGCGTTAAAAAAGGAAAATCATACCACATTGGCAAAAATCGATCCATCTTTACTGCTGAACTTATTGCTATTCTTATGGCTCTCAATTACATAAATCTTAAATAAATGTCAGCGAACCGCCCAGAGAAAACGTGGACAAACGAGTCACAAGACAACACACAACGCGTTTCGACCTCTTAGGTCTTCCTCAGGTGAAACAAAGACGGACAAAATAAACGAAAATGCACTTTAACACCTTCCTTGCGCTGAACTCAGAAGCAATCTGAAGCGATCAAAGCTAAGTGCATTTTCGTTATTTTGTCCGTCTTTGTTTCACCTCAGGAAGACCTAAGAGGTCGAAACGCGTTGTGTGTTGTCTTGTGACTCGTTTGTCCACGTTTCTCTGGGCGGTTCGCTGACATTTATTTAAGATTTGTTTAGATTTCCGCCTGCAGTCGTTTCACTTTGCAACTAGATCTCAATTACATAGTTGATTTTCCATTACAGTTTTTTCAAATCTTATTTTGTGTAGATTCTCAATCGGTACTCTATGCTTTAATATCATCAGATTACAAGAAAAAAGACCAAAATTATCTTAGAAATCAGTCAATTAATTCATATCTTAACTTTTAAAAGGGACCAACGTTTCCTTCTGCTGGGTTCCTTCACATCTTGGATTTTCTTCAAATGAGTGGGCTGACAAAGTAGCAAAAAAAAGGGCGCTAGGCAAGGCACAGAATCCACTGAAATTCATGTTCCTTTATCTATCCAGGAGGGTTATCACTTGCTGGAACAAACAGTATGGAGTAGAATTAAAGTCTATGCCCTGAGTAAAGATAGACTCTCCAAGAATAAGTATATTGATTCTCGTGGTTTTGGATAACAAATCATATTTGAATCATAATGGCGTAATCAAATTCAGACAGATTAGTTCGCTATCTTACATGATAAAACTTAACGCGTTCATCACAAAATACAGCAAAAATGTTAGATGTTTATGTGCTGAACAAATATCTAGCAAGCACATCATTTTTGAATGTCAGAGGTTAAGACCCTTCTTACCAGTAATTTCTGAAAATTGTATTGAAGGCGTTTTCAAAGATGCTACTTTTTTAATATTGCGAAATGTTTATTTCATAGTCCTGTAGGACATTTGTTATAGACTAGTTGATTGTAATTGTTGTTAATGCTCATTTTCCTGACCTTTTTTTTCCCTCCCCCTTATCAAAGAGACCTAAACACATATACACACAATACGGTCCCCCCTCCCCTCCTCCTCCCCCCGATCCGCCCCCTCCCCCCGTCTAATATCACTATGTGGATAGACGTTAAATTGAAGACAACAACAACAAAAGAAAACACGGGACTAAACAAGAAAGAAGAAAACAACAAAATAAACAGGAACTAACGTTAATTCCAACCTATTAGACTTTGACCGTTTTCCGACCCCAGTCGCGCACACGCTCGCAAGCGTGCACGCGTGCGCGCGCGCGCGCGCGCGCACACACACACACACACACACACACACACACACACACAAACAAACACACACACACACGCACACGCACGCACTCACGCACGCACGCACGCACGCACGGATAAACGCACGCACGCACACACGCGCGCGCACGCGCGCGCGCGCACGCACACACACACACACACACACACACACACACACACACACACACACACACACACACAAACGCGCCATCACTGTAGCTGGCGAAGAGAGAGAGAGAGAGAGAGAGAGAGAGAGAGAGAGAGAGAGAGAGAGAGAGAGAGAGGGGGGGGGGGGGGACAGAGAGAAGAAGAACACGGATAAGGAGGAGGACAAAAAGGGCAAGGACCAAAATAAATTGCAGGTAAACAGAAAGACAGAAGACAATGCGTTATCGAGATTGAAAAAAAAAAAAAAAAAAAAAAAAAAGAAAAAAAAAAAGAGCAAAATAGAATTAGCGACAGAGACATGAAAACGAAGTTGAAACATAAGGAAAAAGAAACAGAGATAGGCCAAAATTAAAGAAGAAAAAAAAAAACGAAGGGGGGGGGGGGGGTGGGGGGTGGGGTGGGGGGATGAAAATTTGGAGAAGTAGGGCTAAAAGCAAACGAACAAATGAACACAGAAACAGGAGAACTTACTGCAAGGCAAAATAAGAGGGAACACTGCGGGTGGCAGGCTGCTTTTTAAAGGCTGTAATAAAATGAGGCGAAGCTACAAAAAGTTCAGGTCTACGTTTTTTTCTTTTCCCCCTCTTTCCCTCTTTATTTGATTTCCTTTCTTTTTTTAGTTACAGTCTTCTGTCATACCATTTTCTTACACGATCTGTAAGAAAGAATAAGGATTCAATGTCGTAGTTTGTTGGTTTCTCCCCAAGAAGACATTTAGTAGACTTCTTACAAAACAGAGTAATTCCACAATATCGAAACAGACAACAAGCAAAGTAAAGCAAAACAAGACTAAAACCAACAACAACAACAACAGCAACAGCAACAACAACACCAACAACAAAATCATCATATTCACCAATAATAATAATAATAAAAAGCATTAAAAGGCAAAAACTTTTCCATGAAACCCTATACTTGCAATTGCCAAATATACACTATCTACAAGTCAGTCCTTGAGCTTCTCTCTCTCTCTCTCTCTCTCTCTCTCTCTCTCTACATGCAAGGAATAGAGCATGCTCTTTGTGAGTCTTGCTCATATAAACAATAACAATGATGATGATTATGATGATCACGATGATAATCTTACAAGTGATAATGATGATAACAAGAACAAGAAGAATGTCAGCAATAATAATACTGATAACACAACAACAACAACAATAACAATAATAATAATAATAATAATAATAATAATAATAAATAACAACAACAACAACAACAATAAATATTAATATTATTACTATCATTATCATTGTAATTATTGTTGTTATCATTATATTATTATTATTATGGTGATGATAATGATAATAATGAAAATGATAATGATAGGATATTTGAAAATGAGAACATATGAAATATATATTATATATATATATATATATATCTATATATATATATATATATATATATATATATATATATATATGGAGGGGGAAGAATTAACATTTTCTTAGGATTCATCCTTTTTTTTTTTCTTCCCATAATCTCCCCCCCCCCCTCTCTCTCTCTCTCTCTCTCAACATTAATAAATCACATTATTATCTATAAATGGCAAAAAGGAGCATGTCTTTAGGCATGAATATGGCTAGACTCAAAAACAAACATGACAAATTCTGTATCATGCGTCTGCTTTTTTGTTTTGTTTTTGCTTTTGTCGGTGTTATTATATCTCTCTGTCTCTGTCGCTCTGTATGGTGTGTGTGTGAGTGTGTGTGTGTGTGTGTGTGTGTCTCTGCCCTGATGAAAGGTAGAAGTCGCATTATTTATGCTCCCCGCAAAACTGTGACATTATCCAGCTTGGAAATGCCGTGTCATCATAGTATTTTTTTTTTTTTTTCGTTTTTTTTTTTTTTTTTTTTTTTTTTTTTTTTTTTTTTTTTTGCAAGAAGGGGGTCAAGGTACTGTGTATTCGTTGTTATATATTTTCGCCGATTTTGCACCGATTTTGAGTTAATTGCGTTGTTGTGTTTAACACATAATTAAGAAAAGAAAAAAAAAAACGAATCCCAAACACTTCACACATTAAATCCCTGATCAAGGAGTGTGGAGCACGTGCGTCAGGAAGTGGAACGTTTTGCCTTGCTGTGACCGTGGCCATATGAATGAACACTGTTCTTATTGAAACGATAATACCGTGCTTAACAAATCACCTCGTTGAAGCAGCCGTGATGAGAAAAAAAAGCACGTGCAAGGTGTGCTCTAAGGCGCAACTCGAAGAAAGCTGGCCGCGTACCACAGGCGTTCCAAATAAGAATTGTGTGGCCTCCCTCTCCCCTTGCGCAAACAGTGTTCATTGCTGTTGTGCTTACAGCAACATGCACGCTTGAACAACATTGTGGTACATCAGGTGATTATGGATACTGTCATTTTGAACACTGCGACAGCGCCTCCCCCACTCCTCTGTCCTTCTTTTGTGTACCTCGTCCTCCTCCTTCATCATGTATTTTCCTCCCTCCCCCAGTTTGTCTCGCCCACTGTCAGCGTCTGCTCCTGATGTAAGCAGTAGCGGTTCGATTCTGGAGCGCTTCAGGATGGACCTTACGACGAAGGTTTTTGTCTGGTCGTTATCATCCACACACAGAGGCATGTTGCAACTCTTTCTTTTGGAGGTATGTTCCATTTTCCCCGCATGGTATCTCCTTTCCTGCGGCGATGTGGAGTCGAACCCAGGTCCACATTATGTGACACGTCAGGCACATGATGAGATAGACCAACCGAACAAACACTCATAACCGTCATGACTACCTCCCATCATCTGGTCCTTTTTTTTCATTCTGAACCTCTGAGACCCAAATGATCTCCACAGAAATCTATTGGCCATGGCAGGATACGGTGAACAGCAGGCTGCTGATACCGTGGACAGAGTAAGAAGACTGTACCCTGGTGTGAAGCCCTTCAGAAACGACACGATCAGCTTCCAGATGCAGTACGGCACCTTTCTGCTCAATGCTTAATTCTACAAGAACAAACCAGCAATTATTTCAGTGGAAGGATTCGTTTAGGGTCTCGACCCCTCAAAACAGAACGCCGCATCAGTAAGATCGAGTCTTTTTCTCGCATAAATAATCGAGTTTTTTCAACGTCCACGAAAGTGAACAGGAAGATGACGGCCAGTGCAGTAGGAAAACGATCCAGTTACCAGATTCCTATTCCAATGATAACAAAATGGGGACAGTTGATGACTTGGAACGAACAAACCGTCTTGGCCAGAAGAACAGTAACCACCCTCACCCAGTCATTGTACGTTTTTTTTCTTGTTTTGTTGGTGTGTGTGTGTGTACTTGTGGGGTGTGTGTGTGTGTGTGTGTGTTTTTCTTGGCGAGAGACAAATTGCCCCATTTTCAGATCAAAGAGCCTGTCGAAGAGATCTCCCAAACCTCTCTGGAATTCGGATTGCATCAGGACCTTACTGATCACCAGATCCAGGCGGTGAAAGAAGAAAGGACTGCAGGGAGGAGTACATACGTCTGGAGGGGACGTCTCGATCTATGGCAGCACAAAGAAACAGCAACACCAAGGTCAGAACAGCATATTTCAACATGAACCCTGCAAAACACCCGTACATTTGAAGAGTCAAAGATGCACACAAAACCCGGGATATCATGCACCAGTGACATTCACAGGAGAACTTCTCTCAAGTCCAGCAACCAAAACTCTCTCCTGCACTGGAAATAATCGTCTGCCTTGGACAGCAGACATGGGAGCTTTTCACTCCCTTCAGAGACGTTGATATACAGTGTTCCAAACTCAGGTGGGAGACTTCTAGCAGAAGGAAGAAATCATGAGCAGCAGATCGCATTACATCTCAGTCACTACTTTTAGAACCATGATGAATTACAGAACAAGTCTTTATTTGTTAAACAAAGAAACCCATCAGTGTCGAGTTCCGAAACCCAGCACAACAAAACGAAGCCATTAAAACGCCGATGTCGGAAGACAACCATTTCTTTGTGCAGCAAAATGGGACTCTAACACAGCAAAGGAAAGCTTTCGTCCAGTACAAACACGCCTCAAAGCAACAAACCAAATCCTTTCGCAGAAAGTAGAGGCTACAGTGCAACAACTTGAAGTTTTCAGTAGAGAACAAGGAGATCACTCAATGCGGCCAAAATGAACGTTCAACACAACAAGAGGTGAACAGACTTGGTGTTATTCGGTGTCCCCCACACGAGGGGGGGTGGGGAGAATAACAAGTCAAGCGCAGCGCTGCAAGGACAATTCCCACTACAGCAAAGAAAATAATTACACCGGTGCAGCAAAGGAAAGCTCCGTGGGAGCCTGTCTAAGCCATCGACCTCTCAGTAGGAACACAGTACATGTGTCATCATCCAGCGAAACTCCAAGCTCGACCCAAACAGCAAAGTCCTAAATCCCACGCATCCGAAAAATCGAAAATTGGTTGACAGACGCGGTGTTAGCTGTGATACACTATAACACATATGAAACTTATCACAGAGTTTCCGAACCGGTTTGCTGACTTTAGTGAGGGACTGACTGGATCTCCTGGACCACTATAGATGGAAGGTGACGCAGTGCCAGTCCCCCAGAACGTCACACAGCCATGAAGACGTAATGGCAAGAATGACTTCCAGCATGAACACCCAACATGAAATCTGACCAATGAACGCTCCATGTGTCTGAAAATCTCCTCCCCTGGTATGACTAACTCGGAGTCAGGGCAAAATCCAGACAGTCCCATTCACTGATGTTTCCCTGCCATTTGTGTGTTGGCTCTCCAGACACCCCTGCACCATCTGGTCAATCAACTCCAAAGACCCTATGGACTCGGCCCGTGCCCGTACTTTTGGAACGCCTGTTCACGTGATTCATATACACCATCACTTGCAACAAAATACATCCACTTTAGCACATTCTCCAACATACGATATAGTTTTACGGGCTGAAAACAATTTACCAACCGCATGTTAGAACACTTTGCTACCAAATCAGGGCATTTATTTTCTTTTACGGAACACAGTCTCTTCGGATACCCTTTTTCCAGCACACTCTTTTCCCCTTTTGATGTTTTGGATATCACCTTGGTATATAAGTATCTGATCAATTTTAACCGATCGTCCTCGTCGAGGTCGTTGGTTTACATCTATGGTAAAAAGTAGCCTATCTCTAAAATATCGTACAGAAACTTTTCCACTAGAAGCGACAGTTGTATAGTCTTAGGAGTTTCAAAAAATTTAGCAGATTACTAAAACTGATTGGTTGGTATAGGCTATACATCCCCCCATCGCCAGAGCATTTGTGCTCATGAAGCAAACTTCAGATAGTTACCGGGGTTTATTTTCACCTAGCAATCTGCATTCTTGATGTGTATTGAATCGTATTGTTTATTACCCGTTGTTATTATTTTTCGGGTGATATTAAAAGGCGAGACTGGTACTTCCTAACGCCCAATACTGGTTCGGTTTACTGATGATACCTTTTCGAAGATGACGATACTGATTTAGAACTACCCTGTGCAAGAAATCAAAAGATCGAGTTTTAGTGATTTTGGTCGATACCTAATTAAACTCTGGTGAGCAGTTTTCCTTGATAATTTTAAATGGTTTGGTCCAAGGTGATCAGCATGGTTGCGTTCACATGTATAAACATACTATGCTCAAGCGTGATTGATTATTTTTTTTATGTCTAAATCTATTATTAAAAATCTTTAAACTGTAATTTTTTATCTAGAATAGAATCACAACACCTGCCAATAGAACTGACCTTAATATCCATATTGTTCCAAGATGATAATGATAAGAACTATAAGAAATGAAGTTATTGAAAAAGTATGTGGGGTATCAAGGGAAATTAAGATAAATACTATGAAAAACAAAGATCAAAGAATACACAGTATATTTCAGCACAGCAATAGCCCATTATTGACTGGTTGCATTCTAGAGAGAGTTTCTTACAAAGAAAGTTCTATGAAGGGCGTTGCGTTAGCTGGGGAATGCTTGAAGAAGAATAGCATAACTGATCCCTCAAAAAAGGCCTCGTGGTTTTGATAAGAGAATGGCGGATAAAACAAGGTTGCAGTGTAAGGACAGTCTTCGTAGAGAATGATCAACCCAAATATAAGCTGAGAACCTCAGAACTAAATACCACTAGATAAATTAAGGAATAATAATAATAATAACAATAATCATGAAAACTTCTTAAAAAAGACGAAATAAAAGAATATGAACATAATAGACAGACAATCATTAGAAACACTTGCAAACAATGCACATGATCCTAAACTGTTCTGGGGTACCATCAAAGAGGGTTAACAACAAACATCAAGATTGCATCCTGCCGGCGTCCTCTGAGGACTGGTATAACCATTTTATCAGTGTGTCTTTAATGTTGTCTGTGGGAAAAACGATCCTATTGAAAACATGATCAAGGCGACACTTTTTGTAGATAATTACTGACAACGAAGATATAGATTGGCTCTTCCTTAGACGCTGAAAAAATCCAACGGAACTAGAGTTAAAGAGTGCTATGAAAGCCTTGATAAATGGTAAGCAGCTGGCCCAGACGGCTTTATTGGGGAATTTTTACAATCATTCTTGTTCTTTATTCTATTATTATTTTTTATTTATTTATTTTTTTTTTCTTGACAAAACGAGTGTTCATCTCACAAACTTTCAATGTAGGAGCATTCCTCCTCTAGCTGGTCTGAATCTATTATCCACAGTCCCCTCCTAAAAGAAAAGTGATCCCAATTCCCCAAACATGTATCGTAGGTATTTCTTCATTGTAACATTAACACAAACTATATACCTTCATTTTTGAAATAAATTATTGACTATAGTGGGTGGAAGATAATAATTTACTCAGTGAATTCCCCAGCACTTTAGAAAAAAAAGTTACAGTTGTATCATATTTCACATTACTAGCATTGATACAAAAGCAGCTTTCTTCTAAAACAGAAACTCTATTCAGCATTCATTGATTTTAAGAAGGCTTTTGACCTTGTAAATAGAAACTTTAACTTTGTTAATACTTCGTAAATACAGAATTCAAGGACAATGTACAATATATCAGAAGTATAATACGAAGTTGTTAAGCTAGGGTGCGAGTTAATAATAAGAAGTGACAGATGTGTTCATGTGGCCCCAACAGACTTTAACAAAGGAGATAAATGCAGCCCAATTTTTTTTGCTCTTTTCATTAACGAATTAGCCAATGCAATATCCTTCAATCTGGAAAACACGTTGATACCCTGACCACTGTATAATTCAAATTCTAATTATGTTATTCGCTTGATGGTTGTTGTTCTTATTTCCAGCACGAAGTATAGGTCTTCAACGTCAGCTTGATGTTTTACATATAATACCTGCTCCACTAGATTATAACTATTGTTAACCATGAAAAGTTCGAAAATAGTATTATTTTTAGAAAGTGAGGCCACATAGCTTCTAGAGAAACGTGGTACTTTGGTGGGGTAAATAGAAGTGGCCAACCAGTATATAAGTATTAGGTATAATTTTTTCATCCGGTTTAACTTTCTCTTATCCTCTAGAAGAGACGGCCTTAAAGGCAAAAAAAACTGTATGTTTGGAATGCTAGAATTCCTTTGGTCATTTGGGGAAAAATCACCAAAAGCATTGTTCGAAATTGTTGACATCCAAATCCAACCTATCTTGACGTATGGTTCAGAAGTATGGGGCATAAGTGCTGACCATACAGTTATCGCGAAAGGGTCCATTTGCTGGCAATCAAACGTTTTCTAAATGTTAGCATAAAAAACCCCGAGTGCACTAATACATTGCAATCAAACAGATATCTTTACATCCAAACATCCATAGAATGTATTAAATGTTGGGTTAAAGTCATTGAGATGGAAAGTGACGTCATTCCTAAGAAAAAAATACGAAATGTTATACTTGCTCCACTGTATGGTAAGAGGAACTGGGTATCTAATATAATGTATACATTGTACAGGTATGGTTTTGGAATTGTTCGGGAGAACCAAGGTGTAGAAAACAGTACACTGTTTATATCCACCTTCCAGGCAGAGACTGATCGATTATTATGTTCAGGAACTTGATTCTACCATTCGTACTAAAGAACATTTCCAGTTGTATTCACTTTTCAGAGCTTTAGAAGGTCTCCCCCATTATTTATGCGCTGTTAAGAACCCTGCATTGAGAAAGCATTTAACTAAACTGCGACTAGGTGTCTCCCAGCTCAATGCCCATAAACCGTAATATTCAAAATTCCAATATAAACTTGACTGTCCATTTTGTCCAAATGTTGCTGAATCAGAAATTGCATTCTATATAAGTATGTCCACAAAATAAACGCCTTCGTAGTATGTACATCCCCCCTAAATATTATAACCACCCTAACGGTTTCAACTTGCTTTGCCTCTTTCTGACTCAAGAATATGTATTAAACTTGCTTTGTACGTATCAAAATGATTTGCCACAAGGAACCAGAAACCCAGTCTGCTTAAACAATGCCATGAAGCGTTAGTAACACAATGTGTATATTAATAATTATATAGTAATCCATGACCAATGTATACCACTTTTTGAAAAACATGCAATGCCATCAAAAACATCGTACATAAAATGCTGACATTAATGTTACCCATGCATGCTGATATATTTTTCATGTAATATGTTTGAAGATTTTGGTTATTATATATGTTTTTATATGTTTTTTTTGGTCACGTGTATCGGCCAGTACGCATTGTTCCCTTCATTCCTTATCCCTATCCGCTCCACTCCCACTTCGCTTTTGCACTATGACAGTTTCGCTATTATTTTATTCTTTTTTCAAAACGATGTATGTTCTTTGGAACGTGGCCACCATTGTACCCCTCCAGGCATGGTCCCTCCTAGCCCCAATATTCTGTATTATGACTATTTTGTGTGTGAATCTCCATGTATTTATGTTTATTCCTCGCCCTGCCATCACCCTCTTTACCCCAGTTGATACGGGCAGAAAGGCCTCACTATTAAACAATTTTGGATGATGGACTGGATCGGATCTCTCTCTCTCTCGTAAATCCTCTCTCCTCTCTCTCCTCTCCTCTCTCTCTCTCTCTCTCTCATCTCTCTCTCCCTCTCCTCTCTCTCTTTTCAGCACGTATCTCTTCTTAGGAAATGTATACCTCACTATGTAGGGAAACAAAGCAGCAATGCCATTAACAGTATTAGATATTGCACAGAAACGGAAGAAAAGACGAGCGAGCGCGAGCGAGAGAGGAGAGAGAGGAGAGAGAGAGAGAGAGAGAGAGAGAGAGAGAGAGAGAGAGTTGTGTGTGTGTGTGTGTGTTGTGTGCGCGCGCATTTATCTAACGACATACACTTCACGTTTACTGGCATATGCAGGAATCTAAACCATATCGTAAGAGTGCCAGGAACACTCTCAAATAGAATACTCGTGTCGATGCAATTATTATTACTCTTATTACCATAAGCAGTTAGTATATCTGTTTAGTAGTAGTGCTTATAATAGTAGTCAGCCGTACGCTCATCATCATCATCACCATCAACATCATCATCATCATCATCATCATCATCATCATCATCATCATCATTATTATTATTATCATTATTATTGATCTTGTTGTTGTTACTTTTATCATCATTATTATCATTATTATGATGATTATGATCATTATCATATTGTTGTTATTAGCACCATGAACACCGCCATCATCATCATCATCATCATCATCATCATCATCATCATCATCATCATCACCACCATCATCATCAGCATCATCATCATCATCATTCATCATCATTATCACCATCATCATCGTCATCATTACCCTCATTATCATCACACAGCAGCAGCCCAGTATCATCATCGTCGTCATCATCATCCATCATCATCATCTCATCATCATCACATCATCATCCCTTTAACAGAGAAGACGAAATCATAGTAAATATGGCAAGCCAAAACGCTGAACTTAAAATTTGGTGAGCAGATAAAATAGGAAAACGTTTGCACTAACTGCTAGGTTTTGCATACAGTTTAGTTGGGGTGGCGGGGGGGGAGGAGGGGTGTGGACGTGGGGGGGTGGGCAGGGCCAGGGTGGTGTGAGAAGATATCGGGTCAACAAAACTTTTTGTAGTGTGGGTCAAACTTTGCTTTTGTCCATCGGCATGTATTTTGAGGTTATAGATAACCTTTGCATAGCAGTTTAGTCTGCTGGTCATCCGAGCCTCCCCGGATCCTGTT
>JADBJO010032353.1:0-15781 GCA_016801955.1 Conus betulinus
GCAGTCACATTACAGCGTGGGACTGTCCGCATTGGTGTCGTGATAGGACATTACGGGGCTGGATGATTTAAATGAAAGTAGGTGTTTTCCAAAGTCTGTAAAAAACCCGAGGAGTGATTGGGAGGGGGGGGGGGGGGGGACTCTGTCCTCCCAAGATGTTATAGAAAGCAGGGGAGAGGGGGATGATGAGGGGGAGAGATGTGTTCTCTGTGAACGTTTTGTTTATAGAGGCTGGAGGGGAAGGGGGAGGGGTGGGGTGGGGGTTGAACGTGCCCTGTCCAACATTTTTGTTGTAAAAAACCTTTTGGTGTTTCTTCGTTTTTCAGCCATATTGCACAATTAACCTGGCAGGTTCTTTGTCAGCATGGTGTGGGGGTAGGGGGGTACCTATAGTTTCTCACATACAAACAGTTTCCGCAGACTATGTACACCTGTCAGGCCAACTTGTCATATACACAACAGTTCCGCATACTAATGTTACACCTGTCAGGTCAACTAGTCATATACAAACCGTTCCGCAGACTATGTCCACCTGTCAGGCCAACTTGTCATATACAGACAGTTCCGCAGACTATGTGCACCTGTCAGGTCAACTTGTCATATACAGACAGTTCCACAGACTATGTGCACCTGTCAGGTCAACTAGTCATATACAAACAGTTCCGCAGACTATGTTCACCTGTCAGGTCAACTTGTCATATACAGACAGTTCCACAGACTATGTGCACCTGTCAGGCCAACTTGTCATATACAAACAGTTCCGCAGACTATGTTCACCTGTCAGGCCAACTTGTCATATACAGACAGTTCCACAGACTATGTGCACCTGTCAGGTCAACTTGTCATACACAAACAGTTCCACAGACTATGTCCATCTGTAAGGCCAACTTGTCATATACAGACAGTTCCACAGACAAACATGTCCACCTGTCAGGCCAACTTGTCATATACAAACAGTTTCCACAGACTATGCCATCTGTAAGGCCAACTTGTCATATACAGACAGTTCCGCAGACTATGTGCATCTGTCAGGCCAACTAGTCATATACAAACAGTTCCGCAGACTATGTGCAGCTGTCACGCCAACATGTCATATACAAACAGTTCCGCAGACTATGTGCAGATGCCTTGGGAAAAACAGCACAGAAACCCCCATACAGGCTCCCAACAATCCAAGGGGAGAACTAAGTTTTCATTTCTGGGGATTCTCTGAAGGGAGTGGTCATGCAGCCTCACCTGTCATCTGAAGGTATCAAGCCCATATGCGCTCAGAACACTACTACGATGACTTTTTTTTAAGAAAAGAAAACTAGACAGTCATGAGCTGGAGTTCACACTCTCTTTTACAACAACCACTCTCCTTTTTTTTTAAACTTTTAAATGAAAAAGGTTTTCAAAGTTCTGGAGTTCTCACGCTCCTGTGCTGTTCAGAAGGGCAGTGTCACCCATGCATGCTTATATTCCACAAAAACATGTTCTACCAATGGCACACTTACACGTTACCCAGAGTTTTTTAGTACAAGGTAAACTGTAAGATGGCTTCCCTGTTCAGGAGAGATGGCAGGATCCTCCCTTGGGCGATTTGTCAGGGCCAGCACAATTTCCTTGAGGCTCGTGCCTCTCTGTAGAAAAAGCTGATCATGAAGACCCCGCAGATACTGTGTGTTGCCTCACATCACATGAGCCACTTCGGGTCCTTGTCTGGGGGCTGCGGGATGGAAGGGGGTCTTGTGGTGATGGAATGAATAAAATGTCTGTTCACTGATTCTTGTCAGAATATTGCAAGTAAAAGCAAAACATGCCGTTTTGTGTATCACTCTAAAATTGTGTAAGTTCAAGAACATGTCCTGACTGATTTTCCGTGACACTCTTTGCTGCACAAGTCCGGATGATTGCCCAGCACGGGGCGGAGTTTTGAGGTGTGGATGAAGCGTCCTGTTTATGTTGGAAAAGCTCACAGTTTTGCTCTGACGAGATTTGTAGGGGTTGGTATGAAAAGACCTAATGATCTTGTTGACGGTGATATTGGTGGAAGTCATGTTTGTATAAACTTGTGTATTCAATACATCAGACATTGGTTAAAAATTCTGTGTATAAATGAAAGCAGGCTGCCCCTCCAGGCTTATAAAATGTGACTGGATTTTAGACCTGTGTGAAAAGAAATTTTGTGTCAGGAATTCTTGCGCTTTCGTTTCAAAATGGTTTTGCTTTTGTATGGTTGAATCAAGGTGTGCAAAATGTGAATGATCTCTTGACAGAATTATGACATAAACTAGTTCATAAAAGGTGGCAAAACTGGAACGAAAACAACATAGTAGCAAAAGATTTACATTTTATAGAACAGTTACGTCGTGTTCAAATTGCGAAAAGTATTTATTATTTGTCATAGATAGGCATGTTAAATGATGCCATCACAAGATTTAGATTTGGAATTTCAGACATTAGTGTGCATTTCTATGGACATGCAAAGCTGACGTAACTCATTAATGTACTTTGTCCGTTATATGTGAATGTGATGGGAGCTAACGCGCACATCCCTTTTTCTAAGCTTGTTTTTTTATGTATCACAAGCTTATATACCAGCGCAACGTTTGTTTTTGTTTAAAGCATTTGAGTGTCGAACTGTTGCTGTCAGTTTGGAAACAAAAGAAACAGATGATCGCATTGATTTTGTAAGACCCCTTGTATAGTTGTCAATGTACAGTTCATGCTTGTTTTGAAATTTTTATGCAATTTTCTTTTATAAATGTGTGTGATCTATGCATTATTGTTACCCCATCAGAAGGGGGCATTGGCCTTTTTATTTATTTATCCATTCTTTCTCCTCCTCTTACTCACTCTCTTTCTTTTTTCCTCTCTTTCAACATAAACATGCATGCACACACACACACACACACACACACACACACACACACACACACACACACACACGCACGCACGCACGCGCGCGCGCGCGCACACACACACAGAGAAACACACTCACACACACACACACACACACACACACACACACACACACACACATACACGCGCGCGCGCGCGCGCGCGCAGAGAAACACACACACACACACACACACACACACACACACACACACAAGCACACACACGCACGCACGCGCGCGCGCACACACACACACACACACACACACACACACACACACACACACACACATCTAGGGACAAAAAAACACTGCCCTGCTTTCCAAGTTACATCTGTGTGTGTGTGGCAGTGAATACATTGTTGATGCAGATTGTACTTGGATTCATGTTCACCACATTTCTTTTCTTATTTATTTGTGTCGATATGCAAATGTCAGGACATTGCGCATAATAATTTAACGATTTGCTTATTTTTCTATAAGATTTGTATACAAAAAAGAAGGAAAGAAAAATGACCGTCCTTGTTGTTCAATTCTAATAAACATCAGTTTTGTCATCAGAGATATTTATTTCAATGCTTGGTGCCATGATGAACATTGAAACTAACAGGTGAGTCAGAATAAACATTGAAACTAACAGGTGAGTCAGAATGAACATTGAAACTAACAGGTGAGTCATAATGAACATTGAAACTAACAGGTGAGTCATAATGAACGTTGAAACTAACAGGTGAGTCATAATGAACGTTGAAACTAACAGGTGAGTCATAATGAACGTTGAAACTAACAGGTGAGTCATAATGAACATTGAAACTAACAGGTGAGTCATAATGAACGTTGAAACTAACAGGTGAGTCATAATGAACATCGAAACTAACAGGTGAGTCATAATGAACGTTGAAACTAACAGGTGAGTCATAATGAACATCGAAACTAACAGGTGAGTCATAATGAACATCAAAACTAACAGGTGAGTCATAATGAACGTTGAAACTAAACAGGTGAGTCATAATGAACATTGAAACTAACAGGTGAGTCATAATGAACATCGAAACTAACAGGTGAGTCATAATGAACGTTGAAACTAACAGGTGAGTCATAATGAACGTTGAAACTAACAGGTGAGTCATAATGAACGTTGAAACTAACAGGTGAGTCATAATGAACATTGAAACTAACAGGTGAGTCATAATGAACGTTGAAACTAACAGGTGAGTCATAATGAACGTAGAAACTAACAGGTGAGTCAGAATGAACGTTGAAACTAACAGGTGAGTCAGAATGAACGTTGAAACTAACAGGTGAGTCATAATGAACATTGAAACTAACAGGTGAGTCATACCTTGTGTATGACCCAGACCACCACAGCTGCCTTTCCCTCTGTGTCTTGCAAATAGTGCTGATGAATTGTCCAGACTGCGCTACATGTGGTCAGTGTAAGAAGAACACTTTCCATCCAGCTTGTCTCACTGTGAAACTCCTGAAATATTTCTTCCGAAACATCTGTTGCGCACACAAGTTGACCTTCAAACCAAAATCCCGTCACTCTTAAAAGCCTGTTAAAGGCTTCCGGAGGTGATGATAGATCTAGCACGCTGGGTTTTTGTCGATATATCTAGTCTTGCCTTCCTGTCTGTAACAAATCAGAGATTCTAGCACTTTCTTGAAAATGAAGTGAGGCAGGGAACAGTAAACAATAAACAATTAAGGTAACTGTTTGTTGCTCCTATAAGAAAACCTAACACAGGGTAACTTTTATTCAAGACTGGCACAACCTTTTAAAGTTGAATATAGTCAGACAAATGCAGAGACGAACAATCTAATAGTGGGGAAAAACAAGCGCAGGTCAACAACCCCTCTGTCATCTCAATAATGACTTGGGGGGGGGGGGATGAAGATAAAGAAATGGGAACATGAAATTAAGAAAATATAAATATGAAAACTCCTCACTAGCTGCATGAGGTAATCATAATCCCTCTGAAAGGCAAATGTATTTGTATCGGGATTAAGATGGTTCCTTCATGCACATGTATTGAGATTATTTATCAAGAAGTGTTTGATTCTTTAGAAATCCCTCTGCCCCCTCCTTCCCTTTCACACACACGCACGCACGCACGCACGCACGCACACACAAGTTTAAAAATTAGCCACTATTTGAACACTGCCATATATCAAAACAGATCAAAACTCAAATGGATGTTTACGTTGAAACCATATCAAGGTGATCGATAGGTTTTTGGCTGCTGATGTGGAACTGGCGCTGTCCACTGATGACACCCAGCTTGGCCATTCCCCTCTCTTTCTGGGTGAATGTGAACAGGACTCCTACTCTGTCGGTTTGGGCATAGCATCGTTTTACAATCAATAGTGATGTTATTGGCCTCTTTCTGGGTGAATTTGAACAGGACCTCTTCTTCTCTCTGTTTGGTCATAACATCGTTTTGTAATCAACAGTCTAGGTGAATCTGAAAAGTGTGCTTACTACAGTTTGTTTGGCCATAACATCCTTTCACAATCAACAGTGATGTAATTCGCCTCTGTCTAGGTGAATCTGAAAAGGGCGCTTACTACACTGTCTGGCCATACCATCCTTTTACAATCAACAGTGATGCAATTCGTCTCTTTCTAGGTGAATCTGAAAAGGGCGCTTACTACACTGTCTGGCCATACCATCCTTTTACAATCAACAGTGATGTAATTCGTCTCTTTCTAGGTGAATCTGAAAAGGGCGCTTACTACACTGTCTGGCCATACCATCCTTTTACAATCAACAGTGATGCAATTCGCCTCTTTCTGGGTGGATTTTCACAGGGTTCCTTCACTTTTTCTTTTCAGCTAATACAGTTGTTTCACACTGTCTTTCTTTTTTCTTTTCAGCTAATACAGTTATTTCACACTGTCTTTCTTTTCCTTTTCAGCTAATACAGTTATTTCACAGTCTTTCTTTTTCTTTTCAGCTAATACAGTTATTTCACACTGTCTTTCCTTTCAATTTTCAGCTAATACAGTTATTTCACACTGTCTTTCTTTTCCTTTTCAGCTAATACAGTTGTTTCACACTGTCTTTCTTTCCTTTTCAGCTAATACAGTTATTTCACACTGTCTCTACACGACTGCCTTGAATTTTCCAAAGACTGCACAAATCTGACCGCAATTTTCCAAAGACCACACAAATCTGACCGCAATTTTCCAAAGACCGCACACACCTGACCGCAATTTTCCAAAGACTGCACAAATCTGACCGCAATTTTCCAAAGACCGCACAAATCTGACCACAATTTTCAAAAGGCTACACAAATCGGACCGCAATTTTCCAAAGACTGCACAAATCGGACCGCAATTTTCCAGAGACAACACAAATTTGACCACAATTTTCCAGAGACTACATAACTTTGACTACAATTTTCCCAAAGACAACACAAATTTGATTGCAATTTTCCAAAGACTACACAACTGTGACCGCAATTTTCCAAAGACAACACAAATTTGACTGTAATTTTCCAAAGACTTCACAAATCTGACAGCTGTACTTTGGTCAGAAAAAAAATGCCAGGGAGAGCTTGACAGCAGGAGTGAAGCCCCTTTCATGAGAATGATGATGACAGCAGGGGTGAAGCCCCTTTCATGATAATGATGATGACTGGCATTGATGTATGGCCCTATAGGTCTTAGCGCTTACAAAGATACATCTATACACAGATGTTTTTGGTCCTTTGCGCTCTTTGCCAGTTCTATACTAGCTATTATCTCCCCTTACTTCCCCCAGAAACTGACCATTTATGTATGTGCGTATATATATATATATATATATATATATATATTTTTTTTTTTTTTTTTTTTTTTTTTTTTTTTTTTTTTTAATCGTAGAAAGAAATGAATGAACACAGACATGTGATTTCTTCAAGTTATGTTTATAAATGTTTGAGAAACCACAAACAATATAGCAATGTTGTTGAGGCCGGGCAACATCCAAATCATAAGTTATATATGTCCTACTGCAGGCAGACGGTTTTAAACGTTTTTTTGCGCGTGTCTTTTGTGTGTGTGTGTGTGTGTGTGTGTGTGTGTGTGTGTGTGTGTGTGTGTTATTTTTATTTCTTTTTTATATTTTATTTCATTTTTATTTATGTTATTTTATTTTATTTTTTATTTATTTATTTATCCTTTTTTGGGGGTGGGGGGGGGGGGGGGGGGTTCCACTGTGATTTGAACCTACGCTTCCTAAAAAGAATGTGAGATTTGTCTGTTCCACATGTTCCAATGGGAATTTGGTTTTTTGTGACACGTATTTCATCAACAATAATCATAGGATTTTAAACTGACGTTTGGATTCTTGTAGATCTACACTGAGTATTGAAGGATATTTGGGGGAGATTATCCTATACATGCTGATACTTAAGCATTTTCTGAAATTGTTCTACATTGTATGATGAAAAACAACCTATTTTTTTATATACATTGGTTTACCTTTAGATTTTATCATACACCATACTCACTGCGCAGCAGATGATTTTAAATTATAAGATTGATATTTCTGGATATGAATTGTGATGAAGAGATATTGAAATCAGAAATTGTGCTTTGTATAACGCATTCCAGCTGATTGAATTTCATGTTTTTTACACAGTTTTTTTTTTCCACCGAATTTCGCCAGACGTTTGTCATAATGAATACCTTATGTGGAACATGTCTGGTTTCATGTGATTTATCAGATATTCATTCGATTTCTATGAAAACTCCTTAAATTATCATTTCAGTATTCATCAAACTTATGAGTGCTTATGATTTCAGTGTTTGTCTTGCTTCCTTTGCCTCTTGTTTGCCTCAAACCAGGCCATTTTGCCTAAAGCTTACAGCAAACTTATAATCTTTAATAAACGATTTTTTTTTACGCCATTGTTTGTAATTGTGTATAAGAGAGCCTGCGAACGCAAGTGTTCTCCATCTTCAACCACTTGATGACCACAATTAGCATGCGTATTACTCTGCCACGAGTGCGCGTGTATTGTTGGGTAAGTGGAGGTGAGAGAGAGAGAGAGAGAGAGAGAGAGAGAGAGAGAGAGAGAGAGAGAGAGAGAGAGACGTGAAATAAGAAGTGTGCGTTCAAGACCTTTGTGTATTGAATACAAATTGGGTCTGTTTATACATAAGTGTGAGTATGATTTATATGTTTGCAACTGATACTTCAGGTCAGAAATGCATGGATCATAATTATCTGCAACAGCAGTTACCAAATTATATGCCTGTCCAAAATACAAAAAAAGGAGAGTGAAACTGAAAAAAATAGTAACAAAAGAAAAGAAGGAAAAAATACAGACAAACGTTGAAAGACATAACATCCCTACATTCATAAACAATAATGAAGGACTGCATAGAACATGGAGTTATCACTGTCTTGAAGGACTGTGTAGAACACAGAGTTATCACTGTCTTGAAGGACTGTGTAGAACACAGAGTATCATATCTTGAAGAAGTGCACCGAACACATCATTGTCTTGAAAAATTGCACAAAACACAGAGTTATCATTATATCTTGAAGGATTGCACAGAACACCGATTTATAATTGTCTTGAAGGACTGCACAGAGCACAGAGTTATGATGTTTTTTTTGGACTGCATAGAACACAGCGGTATCATTGTCTTGAAGGACTGCACAGAACATGGAGTTATCATTGTCCTGAAGGACTGTATAGAACACAGAGTTATCCATGTCTTGGTGGACTGAACCAAGCACAGGTTTCATTGTCTTTAAGGACTGCATAGAACGCAGAGTTATCCATGTCTTGGTGGACTATTCAGAGCACAGGTTTTCATTGTCTTTAAGGACTGTATAGAACACAGAGTTATCCATGTCTTGGTGAACTCTACCGAGCACAGGTTTCATTGTCTGTAAAGACCACATAGAACGCACGGTAGCCACTGACATGAAGGACTGTACATAACACAGAGTGGCCATCGTCAACACCACACATATCATATCTAATACGACATGAAGGACTGTACATAACACAGAGTGGCCATCAACAACACCACACATATCATATCTAATACGACATGAAGGACTGTAGATAACATAGAGTGGCCATTGCCAACACCACACATATCATATCTAATACGACATGAAGGACTGCAGATAACATAGAGTGGCCATTGCCAACACCACACATATCATATCTAATACGACACAGTCAACCCTGACGACACAATGACAATCCTGAGAAAAGTCAAACCTGACAAGATACCATCCCATTTGATGAGACCAACTTACAACTGAAGCTGTCAGTCATGATTAAAACATCAAAAGTCGTTGAAAAACAGTTAAGCATGACAAAGCAAAGTCAGGCATTACAGAACACATCAAAACATGGAACACGTTGTCAGTCTTGACAGAACACAACCAACGGTAATCAAATGCAGTCAGGCCTAAGGCAACATATCACATCACAGGCAAATTCTATAACTAGAGTCAAATGTGACTAAACACAGACAAGCCTAGCATGGAAAACAACCCAAATTAAATCAAATCAGACATGTGGCTAAACACAGACAAACCTAGCAAGGGAAACAACCCCAAATCAAATCAGATCCGACAAACAGAGACTCACATGACAAAACATCGTCACATCTGACAAAACAAAGAAAAATATGGCGGGTCATGGTCAAACCTGAACAAACAAACTTAAGATTGACAAAAAATCAACCCCAACAACTTTGATTTTCAAATCTGATCAAACAATAAAAAGACAATCATAATAATAATAATAATAATAATGCAAAAGAAATCAACCAAGACACGATACAGTGAAACATGACAAAACATCCCCAGACTGGACAAAACAAAAGAAAAGACTTGAGAAAACATGGTCAGACCCGACACGACACGGTCAAATGTCATGCAGTCCGAGAAAGAAAATGATGTTCCCTTTTTGTGCACTTTAGACCGGCGAACCTGCTCTGCAAATACTTGATATGATTTTAGGAGAACTTGGGGGGCTTCCTCCTCAGTGATCTGTGGTTTTTTTTTTTTTTTTTTTTTTTTTTTTTTTTTTTTTTGTTTTTTTTTTTTTAATAGTGATTTGTACTCTTAGCAAAAAAAGACTGCCTGTCACTTTGGCGGAAGCAGCAGACTAGGTAAGGGGACAGAGAGAGAGAGAGAGAGAGAGAGAGAGAGAGAGAGAGAGAGAGAGAGAGAGAGCAAAGGATGCAAGTAGCAATCAATAATAAAACATTTTTAAAAAGCTGTTTAAAGCAAAATACAGATAAAAACAGAAAGCAAGCACACAAAACAGAACAAAACGAAGCAGAGAGAGAGAGAGAGACTCCCAAGGGATGGGTGGGTAAAAGCTTTCATATTGCTTATCTCATTACCCTGGTTAAATAACTTCCGATTTCGTTTCCGTTTTTGTTCTCTCTCTCTCTCTCTCTCTCTCTCTCTCTCTCTCTCTCTCTCTCTCTCTCTCTTGCCAGGCATCTTAAAGTTGTAACAACACAATTTAGACTTGGCATTTCGGATATAGCTGTACATCAATATCGATACAATAACACAGTACTGTCGATTTAATGTGTCCGTTTATGTAAACAAGGAAAGAAGAGCTGCATTTTGTCTTGTGTTGTCCTGCACTAATGATTTAAGAGTGCGATATATACATTCAAAGTACTATAAATATCCGAGTCTTTTTGGACTATTTACTTTTTGCATCAAATAAAGAATGAACAGGTAGAAACCCAAGCATTTTCTTATATTAAGGGTTTAAGCTACGATCTGTTTTGTTATCTTGATGAATTAGTTTTGAACAATTGGAAATATCATACTTTGGAATGATTGTTCAGCTGCAACCCTTCATGAAGGGCAATGGCCTATTAATGAAATAAATATCTGAATCCGTATCCGTATCCGTATCCGTCTCTCTCTCTCTCTCTCTCTCTCTCTCTCTCTCTCTCTCTCTCTCTCTCTCTCTCTCTCTCTCTCTCTCTCTCTCTCTCTTAATCTCTGTTTTTTGTATGTTTGTTTTGTTTTTGTTTCTACTTCCGTCTTTCCTTTCGAATTATTTTTATCTATGATTGTAGACTGATGGTGTGGAGTGGTAAGAGTGTGCGGGTGACGACAGGCAGATGACAGTAGGTTCAGGAGCCAAGGGACAGCAGCCAGTCAAGAGGACGCAGAGGACGAAGGTGAGTTTTTCTCCCGTTTATTTCCCTTTCATAACAAGGAGCTCTAACCAGGAACACTGCCCTGGGGAGCACTGTCTCTCTCTCTCACTCAGCGCACTGAGCACACTGCGGGCACACTCTCTGTAGGCCAAGGTGGCTCCTGGTGGCCTGGGTTCTGGTGCACGGATTGATGGCATGGAGGCACTGGCAGTCTGGTCGACCTTTGTTGCAGGGTCAACAATCAGCCAGATGCAGCTCTAGATCCCGGTACATACCGGGCCAGTTAGACCTGGGGTTGTAACATCTCTACAGCATGCTGGTAGCCCTGGTGACCCAGCAGTTGTGGATCGATGACAAAACCTTGGGGGCGGAGCGATCCGGGAAGGAGATGCTACTCACACGCCCCGAGATTAGGGTCCACCATTCACCGATACAGCACCCCCTGTCGGCAAAGGAATCGGCTGTACTGCCGAGTGAGGGCCTGTAACTCTCCGTTCTTGTCAGCTGCAGGTTTGCTTGGCGAGGAGAAGAGAATGGGCTGTATGGATGGGTCCTCCTGCTGACCTCAGTGCAATTCTCTTGGTGAGAGCTGAATGGGCTGTATGGATGAGTCCTCCTGCTGACCTCAGTGCAGTTCTCCTAGTGAGAGCTGAATGGGCTGTATGGATGGGTCCTCCTGCTGACCTCAGTGCAGTTCTCCTGGTGAGAGCTGAATGGGCTGTATGGATGAGTCCTCCTGCTGACCTCAGTGCAATTTCTCCTGGTGAGAGCTGAGGCAAAATGGACTCTGCGTGTCGCCTGGGTGCTGGTGGTGGCTGCTGCATTTCCTGCCACAAGCTGGCAATTTTGGCTGTGAGTGCCGCCAGCTGGGTTTGAAGCGAGGCGACAGGAACAGTGCCAGCCGTGTGGTGCAGGATACTGGTGTCAGCATTGCAGTCCCGGCCTCCACTGGGTACGTCTACGTCAGAAACGACACCCACAGACATCCTCTGCAACGACCCTATGATGGCCCATACCGCATCATTGACATGAGTGACAAATATCACACTATTGACATCAAAGGCCGTTCAGAGAAAGTGTCAGTGGATCGTCTGAAAGCTGCATTTGTCACACAGCTCACGACTACAGGAAACAACACTGTGGTTGGTTCCATCCGATGCCACCTCCGACAGAGCCAACACGCGCTACAGCAAAAACCACAAAACCATACACCGTGCCCTCACCATCTCCTGTAAAAAGAAAAAAAAAATCTCTAGTGTCAACACCCGCTCTGGGTGCATCTCACGCCTTCCCCCAATATTTCAATGAAAATTGCTTAGATGTTTTTTTTTTTTTTTTTTTTTATTTTTACATGTTAACATTTCGCTCGTATTTGTACTACGCTAGGAGGGGGTAATGTAGCAACACCTTCAAGTTCACTTAAGACTTTAGAGTTGCATTTTCTTGTTTTGCCTTGACAATGTGTTAGAGTTACTTCCCTTTTGTTTGGAGCAACGGACATGACGATCATTGTGGACCAAAGCTGAGTTATTAACACTTCAGCTTAGAACCACACTGGGGTCAGTTTTTCCTGCTTTATCAACAAAGACACCAGCACTGTTCAACTTTGCACCGAAAGAAATGCTGTGCTGGCCTATTCGCTTGCAAACCTGCAAGCAGGTTAGACAGATCTCGCACGGTTTGCAGTGAGTGTGGTTGCCAGCCAGCAGGGGCTCTTTGCTGCCATGCTGCCATACAGGGGCAGAGCTTCATACTTCGCCTTGCTTAGAGAATAGAGGTCTAGTGTCGGGTATCTTGTAAGTAGAAAAAAAAGTATTGAACGGATCATGGATCAACCATGGCTTGTGGTTGTGCTGTTTCACTGGAAGTGGGCAGAAGAGTGTTTAACCTTGACAGAGACATTATTTTAGTTGTCTATTACGTTGTACCATTGTATCATTCGACGAATTTGGCAGATGGATTACAGTAGTAATCCTTATCCAACTATTGGGCCCACATGAAGATGACGTGTTTGCCATAATAACTAGTGAAGTACCAGGACTAGTAAAAAGCGAGCTTATTAAGAGGGTGGGGTCAGTTATGTTGATTACTTTCACTATGTTGAGACAAAGGAAAATATTTTACGAAATCCTTAAAGACAGTTCTGTCAATAACGTTGGGAAACCTTTACTCGATTTTTTAAGTTGACGCTGTTATCTTGAATGGTGCGCGTCATGGTGGTAGATATGGTGATCACACCCATTTTTCTGTCCTGGCTGAAATGCCATAGTGATTATAAGTGTTTTTTAGCCTGACAGGAAGAAATTCTACCTAAGATTTGCTGACAGACTTGACTCAAGGCATTTCCTTTTGAAATGGTATGAAAGGCAAGTGTTACATGATGTATGTTCTTCGACTGAGTAACCGAATTGTTTGGATTGATGAATGCACTGAAATATATAAAGATAAAAAGTAATAGTGCGAATTTGATGACTGTAAAGATGAAGCTTATCAGATGCTGGATGTTTGCGTGAATTTGTATTTAAAAACAGTTTGCTACTGGTCTGTATTGAGCTGTAACCTGTATGATGAGAAAGATGGGCAGGGGAATTAAAAGATAAGTGAAGCTTTTTCTCCACCTCTACTGATTTGTTTTTGTCAACGCAGCCTGGCCCAGAACACAGTGTTGACAGAAGCGGGGATAACAGTCCAGACTTCTTTCATACCGGCAGCAGCATACTGCAGGTGGTGAAATGTTTACAGCGTGACAGCAACCCCCCTCCTTTTACACAACAGCCTGCACGAGACACACAGCACAGTGACGACGCTCCACTGGAACTCCACTTGGAAGAGTGTGTGACAAACACACTATGACCATGGCACACGATGGAGCTTTCTTATTGGGCATTGCGTCTCTCAAGCCAAGCGTTCATGGAGACTGTGGTGAACAATCATGCGGTGTGATCTGTGAACATGACAGGCCACCCATTACACAGAAGAAGTCTAGGCATCTGACAGCGATTAAGATTCAGGGCCCAGACATAAATACATTTCTCAGGAGTACCCCTTCAGACAACATTACAACCAGTGACATACTGGCATATCTCCAGGAAATGACAAGAAAGTTCATGCCATATCTATAAACTGTCAAAACCGTAAGTTTCAGGTTTGAGGTAATGGTTTTTCCGAAATGCCAACAGTATAATATTAAATGTAATATTCATGCTTCTTCTCTGACATGAAATTTAAGGGAATTTTACACGGTTCCTTGCTGCCTACAGTGTTAGTGTCAAACCCATAATTTGCTTTTATTAAAATCGGTTTATATAACGATTTCGACTTGATTTCTCGTATATGCTTCTTGCCACTAGCAACTCGAGTCACAAGAAAACGTTATCTGTTCAAATATATTTCTCTTTTTAAATACTGTATACTAAGTGCTGATGTTAGAGGGCTCCTACACGCATTCCTATTTGTACCCCTTTTTACGCCCTATGATTTCAAGTCTTTCTTAACCTATGTGTATTTCTACCCGATGCAGCCCTGGTATGGCCCCTCGAGGTCGGCTGGGCTGTAAACAACATGACTTGAAACGAGCTCAGAATACGTACTGGAAGAAGGACAGAATAATGACTAATGTATCAACACCATTCAAATCTTCATTAGAAATCCACAACAGACAATGAGAACTGTGACTTGACAATTGCCAGCCACACCATCCTACCTACATTTCCTCCTCTCTCTCTCTCTCCTCTCTCTCTCTCTCTCTCTCTCTCTCTCTCTCTCTCTCTCTCTCTCTCCTCTCTCTCTCTCTCTTCTCTCTCTCTCTCTCTCTCTCTGTCTCTCTCTCTCTCTCTCTCCTCTCTCTCTCTCTCTCTCTCTCTCTCTCTCTCTCTTCTCACGATCGGCAGGTAAAGATTACTAACTACATCAATTACGTCTCTACCTCTCTCCCCTCTCATCCCACTCATACCCCGCAACCCCCACTCCCCCTAATGCTCACAACAGTCTTTGGGGTGTTTCCTTTGATGCCAGCAGACGCCCACTCAAACACACACACCACACACACACACACACACACACACACACACACACACACACTTTCCTCTCCTCTCCCCTTCCTCTCTCGCTCATCTGATCGCACAGCGGTCGTGTATAGGCCAGGAGTCGGTGTACTTCAGGAGTCAGTGTGCTTCAGAGAAACTGTCACCCCCCCCCCCCCTCCCTCTCTGCCACCCCCATGTTCACCCTGGTTGCTGTGCGTTCCACCCACGCATGATGCAGTTACATAAAGCGCCAAGATATCCAGGCTACCCACGTTGGACAGGTGGGGACTAGGTAGCTTTGTCAATTTGCATAAAGACTGGAAAAAAAATATCGCTAACGTCAACGTGATAGTGTTCTCGAATCTTCATTGTTCACTTGTATTCAGGAACTCTTCAAACGTGACTCCCTCACCCTTCATGCATCCAGGAACAAGGGAGATCTGACTTCCAGATCGGTCTGTTTCATGGTAATCACCAAACATAACAGATAAATCTGACAAAATATAGGTTGGATTTTGCATCCCTCTGCTTCATGTAAAAGACATCTGAACATAACCAACGAAACGGTTGTTTGATATATAGAATCAGCATGTATCTGTTTCAGTCAACAGAAAATTGCGTATTGCTTAACTGTTATAGTTTTGTTGTTTTTCTTTTAACTGGCAGGTCTGTTGGATTCTTTTCAGCATGGTGAAAAACGGGAAGACCTAGGGGAAGGTTGGGGCG
>JADBJO010032354.1:0-5000 GCA_016801955.1 Conus betulinus
TATTTGTATTAAGAACTGAGTAGAGCTATATCTCTACACAGCAATGGTCCAAAATACAACTCCAAGGAAGCAATATCAATGACAGCATCACTGACCTATCGGCTAACATCAGCGATGGTAGAAATCTTCCTCCATGCCCTGGGACAACTCGGACCCGTTTTTCAGCGCCCATGTTCGTGATGCCATAGTGATGGTGCTGAAATGCTACATTCGGCAATTCATTATTTTCGTAGGGATCCCAGGGAACGTCATGTCTTGTGTTGTTTTCATGAAGGTATTTTCTATGTGTTTTGTCGTGTTGTTGTTGATGATGTTGTTGTTGCTGTTGTTAATGTTGTTGCTGTTATCGTTGTTGTTGTTGTTGTTGTTGTTGTTGTTGTTGGTCTTCTTCTTCGTCCTCTTCTTCTTCTTCTTCTTCTTCTTCTTCTACTACTACTACTACTACTACTACTACTACTACTACTACTGCTGCTGCTGCTGCTGCTGCTGCTGCTGCTACTACTATTTCTTCTTCTTCTTCTTCTTTCTTCTTCTTCTTCTTCTCATCATCATCATCATCATCATCATCATCATAATTATCACCATAAGCTTCTCTTCCTCCCCCTCCTCCTCCTCCTCCTCCTCCTCCTTTTCCTCCTCCTCCTCCCCCTCTTCCTCCTCCTCCTCCTCCCTCCTCCTCCTCCTCGTCATCCTCATTGTCGCAGCAGCAGCAGCAGTAGCAGCAACAGCGTCAATTTCATAATCAATAACGCGATGTTCCCATCTATTTAAGCAACAGTTACAGTTCTTGTGCAGAGACCGGAAGGGTTAGGAGCATTTTGAAGTTGAAAGTATGGCGTGTGTCGCTTTCGACCTGCTCACTTGCTGTGTATGTAGAAGGTATTGATTCCTGCGTTGTCTTTGTTGATTCCTGTGTTCTGCATTGTCTTGTACTATGCTGCGGTTAGCAGTCTATTCTCAGAGGTTTTCATTAGGGGCCATACTCACATCAACCAGTGAAAGTTGTGTTTCCTATTTTGGTCTGGAGATTTTCTACAGAGACCCCTTTGTGGCTGATGCTTCTTGTTAGGTCCCATGGCAATTGATAATGTTCTCTTTCATCTTCTCACCCATCTTCACTCACCACCTAATCAACATGCTTTCTCATTCACGCCTTTCTCACATACATGCAACACATGACACAAAGATATTGTATTGCGCTTAGGTCCACTCCATGGGGAGTGAAATTATAATGTCACTTTTTCATATACAAGCATTATACCCGGTGGGTATATGAACAGGTACATATAATAGTGAACTGTAAACCTCAGAATTCCATTTCTCTTGTAATTTCGTAACTTTACGTCCCATTACTTTAAGTGTTTTTCTTTGATCACTTTGTTTTCTGCAAGTGAGGAATTCAACGAATAAATTCAACCTTAGCTTCAAATGTACAATACCTTTTGTTTGTCAGGTATTGGAATTCGACGATTAAACTCTCCAATAGCTTCAAAAGGACAATATATTTGTTTGGCCCGGTAACTGGATTCAACATTTAAGTCACAACAGTTTCATAAGGACAATACCATTTGCTTGCCAGGTAACGGCTAATAATCCAGTATTTCTTTCGATTTCTGACCAGCGCTTTGCGCCGATTTCTTTCCAACACTGCTGAAGGGGTTTAAAAAACATCAATTCCCCTGGGATCTGAACTTTGACTGAAGGGGGGGGAAAGCGCTTTTCGCCTGGGATCTGAACTTTGACTGAAGGGGGGGAAAGCGCCAAGTGCCTTTGCATAAAAGGGGGGGAGGGTGGGAATTTTTTCGTGGAGCAGAGATTGTTAGGTCCCATGGCAATTGATAACTGTTCTCTTTCATCTTCTCACCCATCTTCACTCACCACCTAATCAACATGCTTTCTCTTTCACGCCTTTCTCACATACATGCAAACACATGACACAAAGATATTGTATTGCGCTTAGGTCCACTCCATGAGGAGTGAAATTATAATGTCACTTTTTCATATACAAGCATTATACCCGGTGGGTATATGAACAGGTACATATAATAGTGAACCTGTAAACCTCAGAATTCTTTTCTCTTGTAATTTCGTAACTTTACGTCCCATTACTTTTAGTGTGTTTTCTTTGATCACTTTGTTTTCTGCAAGTGAGGAATTCAACGAATAAATTCAACCTTAGCTTCAATGTACAATACCTTTTGTTTGTCAGGTATTGGAATTCGACGATTAAACTCTCCAATAGCTTCAAAAGGACAATATATTTGTTTGCCCGGTAACTGGATTCAACATTTAAGTCACAACAGTTTCATAAGGACAATACCATTTGTTTGCCAGGTAACGGCTAATAATCCAGTATTTCTTTCGATTTCTGACCAGCGCTTTGCGCCGATTTCTTTCCAACACTGCTGAAGGGGTTTAAAACATCAATTCAATTCCCCTGGGATCTGAACTTTGACTGAAGGGGAAAATATTGCGCACCAAATATTTCATAGGTGATCAACATAGCTACACCCACACGCGCGTTCCCGCGCACAGCTGTTCGCGCGCACACACACACATCCTCCTCGCGCGCACACGCGCCTGGAACATACTGTTGCACACAAGATTATACTATGTAACCAGTGAACAGCTCCTTTGTACACAAGCAAAGTGTACACATATATAATGTCTTGTGGGGGTTGCCCGTCCTTCTTGTTGCCTTTGCTACGCCCTAGTCCGCCGGTTTTGTCTGTTAGCATCCGCAGGTCCGGGAGCCCCCAGGACCTTGTAGTGCGTCCTGGACTGGGCCCACGATGCTGGTCTGCCAGTCCGCGGCTTGTTTGCGCTGGAGGTACTGTGAAGGTCGTGGTGGGTGTGGCTGCCACCTGTTGTGCCGGGTCGGCCATCGTCAATGTGCTGCCTCACTCGCTTTCATCGCAGGCCTTCGGCGTCGCTGCGGTCTTGTCTTTGGCTTCTGTAAAATACCCAATCTTTGGACACGAAAAGGGGCTTACCGTGTGTGTACTTCTATTGCCCTGTGGAATGGAATGGGATCAATCAACACGGGTCAGAACTGCACGCGTACTGGCCAAAAGTCACAACTAATATCGCTGGATTGTGGAGGAACAGTCCTAGTCGTGGCTTACATCATTACATTGCCGAAAGAACATGCAAACACACAACTGATACAGCCGCACTGCTGAAAAATTGCTGAGAAGCCTGTAACCCTTGTCACGGGTAATGTAGCCGTATTGTTGAGGAGCATGCAGAGTTATACCGCTGGTCATCATCACCACTGAAATAGCCGAATTGGTGAGAAAACCTGCAAAAAACACATCCTGGGTGGCTGCATTGAGGAAGATTTTCTGAGAAACTCGCAAGACATAGCCACGAACATGTGGCCGCATTGCTGGAAAACATGCAAAGTTACATATATAACATGCTTAGACACAACTGATGTAGCCGCACTGAGGAAAGTGGAGCAGAGAGTGCGTCTTCACTGCTAGCGTGTTACTCGAAAAAGGAAGTGCTTTTACGCTTGCCTGACATACGTCGAAAAGGGGAGTGTTTTTTGCGCATGCCTGACATGCGTTAAGACTTTTGTCTTGCCGGAAAATACCGGAATAATCGCACTCCGCCACAAATTCCCTTATTCAAATTGAAATAATGTGTGTTTCTATATTCTTTAGACAAGGTGACAAAAGCTTTAAAAAATAGTTTAGGACAGTGAGGACACCTGTTGGTTTGCTCTCTTGGGGTTGAATCTCAGGTGGACTGTTATATATCGGCCTTTTATAAACCCTACAACATCTTTATTTATGGCTGATATTGTTGTATCTTGAAGTCTCGAACTCGTGACTTCGTAAGTATTTTAGAGTAGGATTTGTGTGTGGAAAAGCATTGGCTAAGCAAGATTTATTGTGTCTAGATCGTTGATCGTTGCCTTCGATAATGAATGTTATAATTCCTGTTTGCACGGGGGAAAAGAGAATCTGCCTACGATAAGAGAAACTGTTTTATAATCAAGTTTTTTTTTTCTTTATTCATCCCAGGGTTTCCTGTAGAATACTGGAGTGACACGGATGCTTTTAAAGCTCACTCAGTGCAATTTCTTTCTCGTTGGTATTGTTGCCTACTCTGTAAGGATGGGGAGGCCTTCACTGGTCAAAAGTTATGTTTCATTGTCTTTTCTTCTTGAACCCTTTCAGCCCTGATGTAGCGATCGGCTATGTACGATTCCCGGCTCGGTACGTGTTGGACATTCAGTTGGAAGGACGGGGCTTCTGTAATGACCTGTTTTATCACATTTCAGCACATGAAAAAGGCCACACAGCCAATGAAATGTGTGCGTGTGTGTGTGTGTGCGTGTGTGTGTGTGTGTGTGTGTGTGTGTGTGTGTGTGTGTGTGTGTGTGTGTGTGTGTGTGTGTGATAACATACCACATTTCCTTCTGAATCGATATTCATAATCCATGGTTCCTTGTTAAACAGGACCAGAAACAGATCCCCATTTGTTTATCAGTCCTTCTTATTCCAACAGGTTGTATTATCAGTTTGCGAAAAAAAAAAAAAAAAAAGGAGAGAGAACATATGACCTTGTCATTGTCGAATATGTCTTGCTGGTATGCAAAAAAACAGATGGTTTCTGAATGTGTACTTTTACGAGTTATTTCCTTACACTGTGCACTTTCATCTAAAAGTTGTCTCACTGTCACGATTGTTCATATGAAGGTGGGGGGGGGGGGGGGGGGGGGGGTCACCAAATTATCATAGTTTTTTTTTGTTTTTTGTTTTTTTTTTTTTGTTGTTTTTTTTAACTCAGAGCAGCACACAATGTAGTAGAAGATACTCTAGGGACAGCCTCACAGCAGAAGGTCTTCAGAAAAGAAACTCCCCTCAGACAAGTGTTTCGGCCCTAGACTCCTTACACTCTAGGAGGGCCGGGCCGCTTCCAGGTCATGACTTCCAGATGTTCTTTCTACTGCCAGCTTATTGAGAATATAACGTTAAACACACAGTCCC
>JADBJO010032354.1:7500-15780 GCA_016801955.1 Conus betulinus
TGTCCCGCCTGGAGGAAAAAAAACAGAGAAATTGGAAAAAAAAAAACAAGCAGAGAGACGATAAACGACCAATATAGACGTTATAATCTCCTCTTCGTTGGCCTCTCGTGCAGGGGTGACACATGGGAGTCATGTGAATCGAAGGTGAGACACTTGATTTACTATGACATGAAAGTGAGAGAGCCAAGGAACATAGAGCAAACACGTCTTGTGGGGTCTGCCATTCTGGTACGATTCCAGTCTCTGAAACAATGAGACAAGGTCCTCAGCCAGGTCAGAGTACTCAGAGACACCCAGTCATCTGTGTATGTACGGGAGGACTTTTCTCACACTGTACGACAGAAGCGCTCCAGTTTGGCACCCCTGATGAATCAAATGCATAATGACGGGTTAAGAGCCAGACTACGCGACGACAAGCTTGTGACAGACAGGGGGTACCTATGTCTTCGACCTCCAGAAACAGGAGTACGAAAAGCTGGAGAGGAGGCCGACACAGTCACGACAACCGAGGACTTGGCAGACGGACAGCGGCACGAGACATCAACGTGGGGACAACCTACGTAACACATCCCGACAGCTACAACCGAGGTCAGAGGGTTCTCCACAGGCAGTGTCTTCTCGCCGTGAATTGGATCACCCATCAGTTAACTCGTCCAATCCAAAACACCCCCGGGGCATACAGCAAACACAACAGTCACGAACATCACGTCAGTCAGCAGTCATATTGCTTACAGACAAGCATACAGCAAACGCAACAATTACGAACAACGCATTAGTCAGCACAGTAACACAGCTTATAAACAGGCAAGTCACACAAACTGTCGGTACTAACAACGACGACAACACGTCTCCAACTGACAGGACACCCAAAGCACACAAACACTGACAGTGCGCAGACAGTTCGAGGCTGTGGTCGTGGTAGAGGACGGAGTTTATCCAGCCCACCAACCATCACACACCGCTCCAGAGAGCAGCAGCGATAAACCAGGAGGACTCTCCTCCCTCTTCTGATGAGGACGACATGGTCAGTATGGGACAGAACAGTGATGTGCATGAAATACAGCACAGAACTGACCTGGCCAGTGACGACTGGAAATGACGAGGAGGCCTGCCCACAGGAACAGCTCAGGTACCGTTAAAGATACTAAATTTGAACGTGGCTGGATTAGTCCCTAAACTGGAAATCACTGACTTTATCAGTTATCTAAATATATAAATACTTTTGACGTATTGTGTTTGACCGAAACATACATATACACAGGTTTTGAATTCCATGCGCTTAAAGATTTCAAAGCGTTCAACTTCTCCAGCCAAAAAGTTGACAAAACAAGGAAGACGAAGTGGAGGAGTTGTTGTTCTCGTCAAACATTGTCTTGCTAAGTATGTCAGACAGATTAACGTCAGGTACTCTAATTTCGTGGTTCTCGACATTTCAGACTTATTTAAACTAGATAAATGCATTGTATGTCTGTTCGTTTATATTCACCTCGTGACTCTCCTGTGTAGGATCAATCCTGTGATGGAATCGGAATAGACATCATTGAGCACTGTGTAGCTGATTTATTCAGTACCAGAAATAAATGATTTTTATATCCTCATGGCTGGTGACTTTAATGCTCGTACAGGCCAGGAAAATGGCAAGAATGTGAGAAACTATTTACGTCATAGTAATGAAGAGACAGTATCTTTCCACGATCATCCCAAGACGTAGTTTTCAACGGATTTGGGAACCATTTATTATTATTATTATTATTTATTATTATGTGATGTCCTGAAGTGTTCTATTCTAAACGGACTGAAAGAATATGGATTTGACGACTGTGTGACTTATGTTTCCAAAGCCGGTTCAAGTACAGTGGACTATCTTATTCAGTCAAATGGATTGATTCGTGAAGATATTTTGTCTGACTTGACTGTTGCCACCAACTGTATCGAATCAGACCATTTACCAGTAACCCTAACGCTCACATGTAGCTCATACAAAACTCATGATAACAGCATGATGAGACAAAAACCACAATGGATGGATAAGATGGTATGGGAAGACGAAAAGGAGAGGGAAGAATTTCCAGCTGACACCCTTCCTTCCATCGATGAACTTGACCATCCCATCAATCGAGAGGAAGTCCTAACAGCAATAAAGGCCTTAAGAAAGGGAAAGCATGTGGTTTGACCACATACATGCAGAAATGCTGAAACCGGCAGACGCATCAGTAATAAATTTTCTAACAGAATATTTCAGTGAATTTTTTTAAGGGATTGTACCCACAAACGTGGGCAAATGCTATTGTCGTTCCAATTCATGAAAAAAGGTGATATGGAACGAACGGACAATTATAGAGGTGTATCACTGCTTAGTATTTTTGGTAAATGTTATAGTGCTATTTTAAATAAACGATTGTATGAATGGCTGGAAGATAATAGTAAGATATCCGAGAATCAGCTGGTTTCAGACGTGGGTATTCCACAACAGATCATATTTTTACACTGTATGCAACCATTCAAAAATGTTTGTCTAAAAAGGGAGGAAAACTTTATGTGGCGTTTGTTGACCTATCAAAAGCATTTGACTCTGTCAAAAAAAGTACCGTGTTGAAAGCTCTATGCAAAGTGGGGATATCTTCTGTATTTCTGAATGCTGTTCGAACAATTTACATAGTTGGTAGTGAACTCACAAATCTTTTTTGGTGTCCACAAGTCTGGGTCAGGGTTGTGTCTTAAGTCCTACTTTATTTTCTATAATAAAAAGTGAATTGTCTACTTGTTTGGAAACTCATGGAAAACATGGTATCCAGCTTTTATAGTGTGTGTGTGTGTGTGTGTGTGTGTGTGTGTGTGTGTGTGTGTGTGTGTGTGTGTGTGTGTGTGTACTGTGTGTGTGTGTGTGTGTGTCTTTGTGCTTGCGCGCGCGCGTTCGTGTGCGTTTTTTTTTACCTGTTGTGGCTGTGCTCGTGGAGAGCGAGGTCTGAGATACCGCTCGGTTTTTCACAGTGATTTTATTTAATCGCTAAACTGTTTTCTGAATGCTTGGTATTCTTCAGTTTCAAAGCGGTTAGCGTCGCTAGGTGTGAAGGCGGATTCTTCTTCAAAATGATCGCTGGATGCGTGCATAGGGGTCATCTAGATATTGCATTCAGCTGTGAAGGCATGTCAGTATGTTCACATTCCCGGCTAGCATGACTGGTGCGGAAACCCTGTTTTGTCATGAAGCCGAGTTGACATGTTGGTGGTGTCAATTAGATAAAAGGGAATGGTGTCGTTTGTCTTCATGTCTTGCTGTTGAAGGTGGTAAGGTAGGTGGGGGTAGGAAGCCGGATGGTGGAGGATGGAGTGAGAGGCAGGAGCCGGGGTGGGGAGGTGGGGTGAGGGGTGGGGGGTGTGCAGGCAGAAGAGACCAAAGTGTATATCCTGTCTTGGTGTGGCAGAAAGCTAGGTCCTTCGAGTCGCAGATTACTGTTAGGCCCATTGCATTGTTTACTTCCTGCGGTGGGAGAAGTCCTGGGGCTGCTGTCTAGCTTCTTTAAAACCGCACACGATCGTTCAGAGAGAGAGAGAGAGAGAGAGAGAGGAGGACATGAATGTTTTTACTAAGGCCAAGGGCTATAACAACCAGACGTCACGCAACGGAAGACGAACACTCCTTTTTTTCACGTAAAGTGACTGACTGCGCCAAGACAGTTTTTGAAAAGAAATTGTTTGAACCGAAGAAACAACCATTCCCGTTACATTTGCAAGGGCTCTGGAAGAGCGAAGATGTCAATGTCGAACGATCCTGAATCCACTCTTTGATGTCGATCTTTACAACAGGTGGTCGTGTTAGCGTGATGGTTATGGATGTCGAGTTTCAAATGGTAATCAGGTGGTCTTGTTTAGAGGAAAGGTGCGAAGAGTGTGTTTGAAACAACGAGGGAGATGATGTATTAATCCAGAGCCAAATCATCCACGTTAGCAAGAACACCCCACATGCTTTGTAAACACATTTTTTTTCATATGGGTGATCATGTTGTGAGAAAAATTCGATCGGAATTAATATTTTTGAACAGAGCTTTTAAGAATTTATCTGTGTGTCCTGTGAAATATCTTTTACTGTTACCAAGTGAAAACAAATGAGTGTAAATGTCTAGTCTTGGGGGGCAGATAATGTTACAATATTCTAACACATTGTTTCCCGTCTGTGTTACTTTACCTTCTACTCACAGATAGAAGTCTCAACTTTCAATTGGACTGCTTTCTTCAAGTTTTCTTTTACAAAAAAAAATAATTATTTGAGAAAAATGTGAAGTTAAGGCTATGAACTATTGACTTCGGGACGGAAGGGCAATACAAAACTGAGTCTGCAAACCCAACCGTCAGTTACCTGTAACCAGCAGCTAATGCCCATTCTATGAGGAAAGCAGTTACACTGATGGTCACATGGAACTGCTATGGGGGGCACGATACGTACACATTAGTATACAATGGATGACGTTAAAAGCAAGAGGAGCTGAAGCAGGAGAGTATGTATGCGGTAGGTGGGTTGGAGGATTGCTATGTTGACGTCTATTGTGGACTTATTTTTCTTTGCTATGGCATGATCATATTTTTACTGCGCTATGAACATTGTCCATGGTCTCTCGCACATTTTTTTTGTTCTTTTCTTCCCATATTCTATTGCTGATTCGCTACAGATTCAGCGTACCACGAAGTGCAAGCTGGGCGTGTATCATAGTTCCAACCAGTCTATCCCTGTTTCCTGTTCCATCCGCACATGAAATGGCTCTGTCCGTTGTTGTTCCGTGGATAAGGTAATAGAACATACGCAGGATGACCTGGTTCAATCGTCAACGAATTGTGAGTGTGCGTGTGTGTGTGTGTGTGTGTGTGTGTGTGTGTGTGTGTGTGCGTGTGTGTGTGTGTGTGTGTGTGTGTGTGTGTGTGTGTGTGTGTGTGTGTGCGTACGTGCGTGCGTGCGTGCGTACGTGTGTGTGTGTGTGTGTGTGTGTGTGTGTGTGTGTGTGTGTGTGTGTGTGTGTGTTGTTGTTTTGTTTGTTTTGTTTTCTTTTGTTTTGCTTTCTTTCGTTTTGTTTTGTTTTGACCGGTTCTTACGAACAACCATATGCAACGGTCGAAAACGGTCAGACTGAAACTGCGTAAAAGGGTTTAATACATGCAGATGGAGGATTTCACTAGTTGGCTGGGTTTAAGTCATTGCACTAACGTCAATGCACAGCTATGAATTCCTCACGCTCATAACCCCTAGCGGCCTCAGTCTCCGACTGGTCAGTGTACAACATGGCTTATTTCAACCCCATACTTCCAGGAACATCACAGCACGGCAGCCAGATTGTGTTGCCAGAATAACAGTGAAGACACTAAGCGTAGAGACGGAGGCCTGGAGCGCAGGATCCAATGAAACAGCCATACATAGCCGGTATCTTCATTCTCATTCGCCATTGTGCGTTATGCAAGAAACGAGAACACAGCCATTGTTTCTCTTGATCAGATAGCTGAAACAACATTGAAACCTGTTGCATTGTATTGCTCAATAACAAGTGAAGCCATGCAAGGGGTTTTGAAGCTTTGTGCTGGTCTATAATCAGAGAAAAAAAGGATCTATTGTATCTTCTTGTGGGGTTACAAAAAGGGCGGAAACCCCGTTTTTTTTTCTGAGCTTAGCTATGGACAGCGAGTCAGTGGCAATACAAGCATTCGGAAACACACACACACACACACACGCACGCACGCACGCACGCGCATGGACATCAAACATAAATGAAAGTAACAGATTTAATCTACATCACTCTTCAAGTTTTCAACTATTCCTGAAGCATACATAGATTGTGTGCAGCAAAAATGCTTTAGAGACACCCTTATCAGAGTCCGGTTTGGAATAAGTGAGCTTAGAATTCATAAAAACCGTTATGTTTTCTGGGGATATAAACGTTGACAATAGTTGCCCTTTTTGTCCACAATTAGAAGAAACTGAATTACATATGCGTTTTTAATTGTGAAGCATATGCAGCATTAAGGCCAATATCATGAAAAACGTCCCCACATTTTTTCAAAGAGCCAAATTTGCAATCATGATGGCTAGTCAAGATGGCCCGACAATAAGAAAACTTGCGTGGTTTTTCTTTAAAGCATTTTAGATTAGGAGAGCGCAAACTCACTGTTGTAAGTATTTGAGATAGTGTAATTTGATACATCCTTCTGTTAATTTGTATGAAAGTCTATATACGTACACTTCTCCCCTGCATTGATTGATGTTTCTGTACTCCATGAAAATGGGCAGAGGCCTAAACTCATTAAAACTATTTCATTTCTTTTCATTTCTCTCTCTCTCTGTCTTTCTCTGTCTCTGTCTCTGTCTCTCTCTCTCTCTCTTCTCTCTCGTCTCTCTCTCTCTCTCTCTCTCTCGCTCTCTCTCTCTCTCTCTCTCTCTGCCCCTCTCTCTCTCTCTCTCACATGCACACACATACACTCTCTCTCTCTCAAACACACACACACACACACACACACACACACACACACACACACAGGCGCGCGCGCGCGCGCGCGCGCGCGCACACACACACACACACACAACACACACACACACACACACACACACACTGATGCATTACAACAACACGCTACAATAGAACGAAACATTTTCAATTTTTCCCCCCTCAACCCCCCACCTCCCCCCCTCCCCTCTCCCCCCGCCCCCCCCCCCCCCCCCCCCCCCCCCCCCCCCCCCACCCCCCCCCCCCACACACACACACCTTTGTTTACTACTACAGAGCAACCGTCACAGCCATAATGGTGTCATGCGCCGTGCCACTGATATTTCACGTACCGGGTTTTCTTCTTTCCGATGTCAAATGGACGATAGATCCTGCAACCAATCGCAGCATTGCTTACGTAGACTACACGAGATCGCATCTTGGGGACAGCAGACTCTACAGGGTGGCAATCTCGACTTTGTCCTCGTCGCAAAGCCTGCCTTGCTCGCTATCGCAATCACCTGCTGCACTATCACCATCGTTAAGCTCCGTCAAGCGGCTCTTAATCGTCTGCACATGACTGGGAAATCGCATGAAGAGCATGGAACTGGCGACAACAGAATCACCAAGATGTTGCTGTTGCTCTGCATTGTTTACATCGTTTTCGGTATCCCAGAAGTTTGTTCCACCGTTGCTGTGGCGATTTTCCCGGAGTATTTTGTATACAGAAAGTACCACAACACATTATCTGTTGTGTACCGATTTCTTGGATGGCTGCCTGTTTGAACTCTGCAGCCAACTTCTTCGCTTATCTCGTGCTTAGTTCTGGGTTTCGAAGAACTCTCAAAGCAATATGGTTTTGCCAGAGGCACACAATGAAGAACAATGATTAACTGGGAACACGTTTGGGTATGATCTTCTTGGAGAACACGCTTGGACAATCCCAGACAAATGGAACTAATGACTATTTTTTTTTTTCTTGCATAATCTGTTTAAGCATGATGGTGTGTGTGTGTGTGTGTGTGTGTGTGTGTGTGTGTGTGTGTGTGTGCGCGCGCGCGCGCGCGCGCGCGCGCGCGCGCGCGTCTGTCTGTGGGTTTTTTGTGTGCGTGCGTGTGTGTGTGTATGTGTGCGTGTGTGTGTGTGTGTGTGTGTGTGTGTGTGTGTGCGTGTGTGTGTGTGTGTGTGAGAGAGAGAGAGAGAGAGAGAGAGAGAGTGTGTGTGTGTGTGTGTGTGGTGTGTGTGTGTGTGTGTGTGTGTGTGTGTGTGTGTGTGTGTGTGTGTGTGTGTGTGTGTGTGTGTGTGTGTGTGTGTGTGTGTGTGTGTGTGCGCGTGTGTCTTCGGGGTATAGGTGGGTACGAACGAGGTTATGTGTGTGTGTGTGTGTGTGTGTGTGTGTGTGTGTGTGTGTGTGTGTGTGTGTGTGTGTGTGCGTGCGTGCGTGTGTGCCGTGTGTGTGTGTGTGTGTGTGTGTGTGTGTGTGTGTGTGTGTGTGTGTGTGTGTGTGTGTGTGTTGAAGAGGGGGGGGGGTCTTACGTGTATGTTTTTAAAATTTGCAAGTAGACATCACACGCTTAAATATGCGCCTGGAGATACGTTTTGTATTTTGAATGCATGTTCAGTATCATACTACAAGTTGTCCTCGTGCCTTTCGTTCTGTATAAAAGAATTATTCTACTTCTTACATTACATGGCTTGTTCTTCTATTCTGAGCCGAGATCAATCAGGATACATGCTATTATTGTTGTAGTTGATAAGTTATGAGCCACTAAGATTACCAGTGCCAAACGTAGACCGTTTTTTTGTAAATCTTTGC
>JADBJO010032355.1:0-15778 GCA_016801955.1 Conus betulinus
AGTAAAACTATGCAATAAAAATTCTGTACAAAACATTTAGCAATTGTGATACGTTTTGTAAGCATTAATATAACAAGTGAGATACTGATCTCTGTGTGGGGATGACCTAAACGAAACAAGTGGCGTGTACAGGGTATTTTACCGTGATTGAGAGGATGTAGGACATTTTACGTTTGACACTGAAAAACAAACAACTGATATGCCAAAATATTCATGTTTTGTGGAATGAGTATTTTCTATTTGCCAAGGGTTTCTAGCAATTCTGAAATGTTAAAACATTTCTCCACCCTTCAACCCCCCCACCCCCCTCTCCTCCCCAAATAATACTTATCATTCCTATCCTGTACCAGTGTCTATGAAAAAAGAAATTTTACATCAGATCTAAAGATCATTCACACTGATAATAATCCAAATAAAAGGTACAGGGTGAAGCACAACCTCTTTTAATTCTGGTTAGACAATTTTTTTTCTGCCCCTTCAAACAAATAGCAAAAATCAAGACAGAATGAGAATGGAAAACCCGCTGGTCTGATATGCTGATTAAAAAAAATTAAAAAAAAAAAATTAAATAGACTATTCACTGTTTACAGACAAAATCTTGATCATGTGTGCATGTGGCCTGAAATGATCATTAGTAATAATTCTAAGTAAACCAGAGACATTTTCACTTACTGTTTTACATTTCTTTGTGGCAGGCATTATGAACATGAGTGTCAATATCTACTTTGAATGTTTTTTCCATTTTTTCAGCTTGGTTATAATCTACCTGATAGATGTCCAAGTTGACAATGTGACTGAGTGACTAATTGCTTTCTTCGGGAGAGTTGATCATTAGCATGCATCAGTTCTTTCACTGGTCAAGCTGCCTGCATTTTCAATTGACCACCAGCTGTCAGCACAAGCCTTCTTTTAACGCCTGGATATGAAACAGTGGAGAACAGGTTGATGTCTGCCTCTTGTTTCCTGCTTCTCTGCTGTAAGTTTCATTCAGTGTCATGGGACTATGGAGATGACACTCCTACAATCGTTGTACTAAAAACATCAATACATTTTCTGACACATTCCTCCACTGTTTCTATCTGGTGTTCTGGAATCCCAAGCACAAGCACATTCCATCTACATCCGTGCTGCTCACTGTCATGTGGATTTCTTCCAAAAACCAACAACTTCTTTCCTTTTTTGAGCCAACTTTTCTTTGATTTCTGCACTGAAACCCCCTTAGTTTTTTTCAAACTTTGATCACAACCTGTTTCTTTTTTTTAATGTCAAACACATCACTCTCCATCTGCCAATTTTCTATGATACCTTTGTAGTCAGATCTAACATCTCACTTTTTAATATCTTAATATTATCTCTTATAACCAAATTGGTAAGGGTGTCTTTAAGTTTAATTTCTTTCACTTCATCTCAGAAATCTATTTCCGAGGTTATGCCATAATCTCCATTTTGTATACAGGTACCATTACTTGGCTTTGCAACCTCTGCAGTCTTTGTTTTTCTCTTGCTGGTGTTCTTTCTTTGAGTTAAAACCCATCATGGAGGATGCTGGACATGCAGCGCTGTCCTTAGTGGATGAGGTTTAATAAAGGTTTTCAACTTTGCTGGCCTCTTCTTATTTCATTCTTTTTTTTTTTTTAAGTGAAAAACTGTGGAGTGTGGGGGTTGTCATGTCACATACTTAAAAGAAACAAAACAGAATGCTCAAAATCCTTACGACACATTGACAGCATAGTCCTCTTGTCGCACTGAGTGTGGATGAGTCTGCATCTATTGTCACAGTAGGTAACAGCCCAATTCATCCCACACTCACCTCACGGCACACCAACAGAGATACATGACTGATGGGAGACAGATAAAAACACATTCAACTGCTGCTACGAACAATACCCATTTACTTCATTGAGCTGACAAATGACCCTCAAACTGTGGTAATGGTGAAATAAGAGATTCATTTTTAAGAGGTGAAGTTTTAGGTCCTATAAACTTGAAGAAAAAAAAAAAAACTGTTTAAATACACTTGTTTCTGCTTGACTGAAGCCATTCATTTTTTTTTTTTAAAACAGCTTGAACTTAACAGGATATGAACTGGCCACACCTTAATTGGACTAAACTACGCAAGGCTGATCTAGAAAACAAAAACAAAACAAAACCAAAAAAACTCAAGGATGATGTCAGAACAACAAAATATCAAACTTTGAACAGAACTTACTTGTGCTCGCCGGGCCACCAGAGGCATTCATCTGATAGCTGCTCATCTTTCCACCTGGTCAGTTTTCCACACAATGTCTGTAAATCAACCAAAAAGTCCCAAGTGTCTGAGTTTAATTAACATGAATTAATTTTTTTTCCACAGTCACATGTACACTGGTTTTTTCGAAATTTAGACCCATCATGTGTCCCCATCATGTGGACCCAGACAGACATGAATGTTTTAAAAAAAAAAAAAAAAAAAATGCTTATTTCCTATTAGTAGGAGGTATCTGTTACAATGTAGTATTGCTAAACTAAGTTTAGGTTTGTGCTGGAAATAACGACACAAAGAAATTTGAAATAAGCAGTTGTACTGACGGCAAATGAGAGAAACAGTCACTTACAGCAGTCAACAAATATATATATGTGTACTGACGGCAAATGAGAGAAACAGTCACTACAGCAGTCAACAAATATATATATGTATGTCTGTGTGTGTGTGTGTGTGTGTGTGTGTGTGTGTGTGTGTGTGTGTGTTTACTTTCTAACACACACTGTTATAGAGTTCCCAGAGTTTCTGAACAAAAACAAACTGGTTATTCATCTGGCAGCCAGAAACTCTCTCAGTCAAACCCAAAGTGTTCAAGACGGCTGAAACTATTAAGTTATTTTTAGCAACAGAGCATGCCACAAACCAATACAACTGCAATATAATCTGGCAATGTGCACAATACTTCATGAACTAATCCCCTCCATCTGCCCACCCCATTTTGTCTTCTAATGTTGATAAAATGTCACATCACTTGGTCACTGTAAAAACAGATTTTTTTCACAGATCACTTGAAGCCTTTCGCAAAAGACTACTTTCCCAAGCTGCCATGGCAAAGTGGTTAGTGTTGTGGACTCCCGCTTGCCCATGGGAGGTCATGGGTTCAATTGCCATAAGAGTCATGTGGGATTTTTCTGTCCTGACCGGCTCCTACCAAGAGTGGAGTTTGCTTCTGGCTTAGTTGGCAAGACTGGGACCAAACAGTTGACTTTCATCCACTAAATGGATGCATCTCTGAGAATGTTGCTCAAATTTCCAGACCAACAGTACTGGTGTATCTCTCAAGCCTGGTTCATGCTGGGATATATTATGAAAGTAAGCATAGATAAAGCCCTGTCATACAGTCTCAGACTGGAATGGAAGTCTGTAGCATCATCTTCACCATCCTCATTCTTATTAATCAGCATTAAAAAAAAAAAGTCTCAAATTCTGTGGCCCTTCATGCTCTGCTCTCATGGTGACCTCAGTTTCGTCAGGGTCACCAGTATTTAAGCAAATTCATGGAGGCTGTCACTGGATGGACGTGGTGGTGCCTTCTGGAGGGAGAGTTCACTCACATTGGATCCGCAATTAAAGCAATTATTGTCGTTAGTAGAGGGCTTAGTATGTTGGACCAGAACAGACATTACTGAACAGCACTGAAGTGATTTAGTATGTTGGATCAGAACGGACACTAATGAACAGCACCAAAGTGACTCTGCAGCAGTGCAGCATCTTTTCTGGCAGGTTGCCTTTTGAGGTTTGACACAACTGCTCCCTCAGATGATGGGGCAGCAACCCCCCCCCCCCCCCCCCCCCCCCCCCATTTCTCCCCTTCTCAACAGCATTCATAATGTCATATATGCTTTGATTCTTTCATGTCTAATGCAGAAGGTTTAACAATGCCTTCTTTCAGTGCCCAGCAAACTGCAAAGGCCATGTCAGGGCTGTCATTTCCTTATACTTCATTAGAATTTTTTGTAAAAATAAATAAATAGTAACAACAACAACAAAAACTGCCACTCACTAAAAACAGATTTTCTGAAACGAGCAAACATTGTTTTATAGCCTTTCCTTCTGTATAACCTTAAATAGACTTTTTTTTTAAACAAAAAAAAAATCACATCAGTGGAATGAGCAAGGTTTCAAGGAATGACTATTAGTATTATAAACTAGTATAGTATCCAAAACAGACATTTATACATGCAGACTACTTTGATTACTTGCACGTTGTGGACATACATGGAATTTCTGCCCTTCACACAAGGTGGTAGAGAAAAGAGGGGTGGGGGGGAAGTTGCAGGTGTGGTGGGAGATAAGGGTGGATGCAGTAGGGAGGGAGAGGAGAGGAAGCAGGAGTAGGCTTACCATCCCTGCTCATCCCTGATGGTGAGTTCAAAGACAGCTCGCTCACCTTTTGGGGAGGGGCGGATGGGTGGGGAATTGCAGGTGCAGTGCAAGGTAAGGGTGGATGCTGATGGGGGAAGGGGGGAAGCAGGGGTACCTCTACTGTAGCCCACACAATGCTGCGCTGCATGTGTGCTGAGAGCCTATGCACATATATATATGTATGTGTGGTAAACTCGGACGGGAAGGGCAGGGGTATAAAGGACTGAGGAGGAACTGTTTATGCAGACAGCCCCACCTTTTTATGCATGCATGCATACATATAGATAGATAGACAGACAGACTGACTGACTGATAGATAGATCGATATAGATTTGCTCTGTGTGTGTGTGTGTGTGTGTGTGTGGTGTGTGTGTGTGTGTGTGTGTGTGTGTGTGTGTGTGTACGCATGTTTTAGTTTTATGTTTCACAATTTAGTAGTGGGGGACAGCATGTGCAGTCTAACAATTTTTACATCTAATGATCATACATTCATGACTTGGCTAAGACAGGGGGGGAGGGGGGAGGAGGTACTCAGGTAGTGGGAAAGAAAGAAAAATGAGAACAAAAAATTAGGGGAAAGACATTACAAATCTTAAACACTTCACTAGGAGCATATGGGAATCATTGTAATCCCATCTTGAAGACAGATCCATTGCCTGCTCTGAGGCCTTTTGTCCCCTGGATTTGGACCCATTTGGGAGGCACCGCTGTTTCAATGATTGTGGCTATGCTCCCTTGGCATCAAATAGAGATACACTACAGTCTACAATTCTGCGGTGTTCTCATCACCAAGGGCTCAAAAATACAATCTAACAGTATCCCGAAGCAGCCAGCGAAGGGTAGAAAAGTAAAATGAAAAATGTGATATGGAAATAAGTTGTTGAAAAACTAAAATCATGTAAACAGTATAAAATGTGGGGGAAATCTTTGAGTTTATGTTTGAGGATCCATTTAAGGATGCAACGGAATTCAAAACAAGTCCGACAGTCAGAGTGGTTCAGAGAAAGAGAGAGAGAGAGAGAGAGAGGGGGGGGGGGGAACAGAGACTCAGTGTAACACAGACCCAGTGAGTGTGTGTGTGTGTGTGGTGTGAGAGAGAGAGAGAGAGAGAGAGAGAGAGAGAGAGAGAGAGACTCAGAGAGAGAGAATGTCAATTGATACACAAATTTATACAAAGAACAGGTGACCGATGGAATAAAATGGAATAAAGAAAGAAATACAATCACAGAAAGAATAAATCATATAACTAGTGGAATGAATAACAGATGTCTCAATCCGAGTTTTTAGAAAAAAAAAAGAAAAAAAAAGAAAAATAATAACCACTTAAAATGTAATAACATTCTTAAATAATGCATGAATCAATTCAAAATGAACAGAAATATAAAATGAAATTTTTTAAACAGATTAATTAAAGAGTGGATGTTTGTGGTGATAAGTTATCTTGTGTCTTTATACAGTACTATAGTTAAATTTCCAAGGTAACTATACATGGATGTATACATATTGTGTGTGCATGCGTGTGTGCGTGCATGTGCGTGTGCTCTGGTGCACACCTGTACATGTTTTTACTGCTAATGTCTCTTGAGATAAAGAGATTGGTTAAACTTTTTTCTGTAGGTGTAGCCCAGCTGGCTATATGAAAAAAAAGTGTGTTATCATTCATATTAATTTAATTATCATGCTACTGTTGACCATAATTTCATCCACCCTTCAGGACCTGCTACAAGTTTGCCAGTCCTTTTTGCTCACATTGTTTTAATAATGGACACATTGTGTTGACAGAAATCTTGAGCTGGTAGATATGCATTCATTAATACTTTCCAGACGAGCGCGGCAGAGCAACGCCGCTTCCCTGCATGCGCGTGCACCGCACGTGCTTACAACCGTTGCAGACATGCGATTTTCACACTTTTTAAATTTTATTTTATGTCTCCTAATATAACCTAACAAGCAATTGTTATATATCAACGGAAAGGGTAAAGTGCGAACTTTGTAATGAGCATAGAATTAAAATACATTTTTGGTAAAATAGCAATGCTTTTGTTACGGAAACAACATAAGTAAAATGTAGGAGAACACAATCTAGTTTACGTTTGTTTGGTTAGTATGACAATAGCAAATGAGGAAGAAATAGGGCATAAAACTTCGCTCTTACTTTGAACAGATGCAGAGAAAGCCTGAGGTATTCAATATGTGTAATCCAAGTGAATTCTTTTTTTTTTAAGGCATTGAAATCAATGCACACAGTACACACACTTTTTTCACTGTTTTTGTTTCAGATGATACGACTTTTAAAACTATTAAATACACAGAGCAAATAAAAATGAAGCTCAGATTCTTTTCGAAAAACGTGTACACCTTTACCCCCCTCATTTTCTGAACTACTTTACTGAACCAGTTCTAAAACCGCATGTCATTCTCCTTCTGCCCGATATGTTGGTGAGGCAGGAAATTCCACATGTGCCTTACAGTGCCAGACGGGTCTTTTTGTTCCGACTGCTCTAAGGTCACAAAGGTCATCGCTAGTGCATGTAAACTTACCCCCCCAGTGGCTAGAACCCTGTTGTAAATATTTATGGCAGCTGCATCCCCTAGACGGTAGAGAGAGAGAGCATGGGAATTTTTTTATAGTTGTGCCGTCACGGAGGCACGGCACGTCCAGGCAGTACTGCAGTGCTGCCGCCACCAGTGCATGGCTCGTCGTGAACGGGTCGACAGAGTTACCGTCACTATCGCACGGCGCGTCACGAAAAGGTTAACTTTATATTTCCATTTCTGTTAAACTTCATTAAACCTTCAGTACTAATTACTATTATATGATGTCACTCCATAACAAAACTGCTGACCGAGCATCTGTTACAAAAGGAAACAGGCTACAAAAAAGGCATTTAACTTCATATTCAACAAGCATCTATGGCGCATTGTAACTTTTAATCATTGGTTTTCATTACTGGTTTTTCTAGAAAATCCCTTGGACTAAAATTTTCATACTGAATACTTCAACAAAACATTGCACTGGATAGAACTGACATTACTTTAGTTTAATCAAAATCCTCTGCAAGTGCAACTCAATTACTCATTAAAGCGAGTTCTTTACTTACATACTAGAAGAATATATATGCAATCTGCTCTCACTGACACTTTCACTACTAGTTTTAGACTCTGTGTGCATTTCTATAACAGCAAAATGTCACTTAATGTAGTTTGCCTGACCTAGATTACTAACTAGTAAAATTTCACCTGAATCAAAGACAAAATATTTGTTTGAGAAAAACACTGTGAAACATATTATATGTGAGACATGTCACATACAGCCTATGAGCACTTCCAACATTTCTATTTTTCTCTGCTATGGAATTCTTTTTTATGATAAAATCTTTAATATTTTACATCAACCTTCTTTTAACCCGACATATATTAATCATCAGTGCACCTTTCTATTGAGCACTAAAATCACAGATGTCAAAATAAATCTTCAATGTCACAAAAATAAACACTTTTTCTAGCTTTACACCTGTCATGCTTTGGGCCATTTTTTATTTAGCAGTTTTTGCTGCCAAAACTTTTCAAGTCTGAAACAACCATCTCTCTCTCTTTCACACACACACACACACACACACACACACACACACACACACACACACACGCACACACACACTCACCATACCATATGCATACACGTGCATGTGCACACAGACACATATCATGATGAATAAGTATTGTGATTACTGATTTTATGAAAGCATTGTCATTATTTGATACTGACTCTTGTTGAGTATATTCAAGATTGTTTCACATCATGAAAATGAGTAGTATGTTGATACTGTTGATGCAGTGTAGTCATCTAATTAACACCCTTAGCAGTATATAGTATATTAACAATTATTTTAAGAGGAATGTAATGATCCCCCACCCACCCCCCACCCTCAATCGCCCCAATCGCCCGCTCTCTCCCTCATTATGGGGACTGTTGCTACCGATGCATTGTCGCTTGTTCATTAAAGCTACTGTCAGTAGTAGACTAGAACACCAATCAAAAAATAAACACTAAAGCATCTCTCTCTCTCTCTGTGTGTGACAGTCTGAGTCCCCCCCCCCCCCCCCCCCCCCTTCACCCCTTTCACTCCTTTGAAAGAGTAACAGGAGGATCGCTTTCTGCCTCTGTGTGTGTGTGTGTGTGTGTGTGTGTGTTCATAATTCATTATTCTTGGTTGTTGCTTTTCTTTTCTTTCTTTCTTTTTTTTTTTTTTTTTAAACCATTAATCAAAGTCATCTATGAATCACTGTTGATGGAGAAACAACTCATCACATTCTTTGTGCATTTTGAAGATATATGCATGTTAAAAGTTTTCTCTAGTCATACGTAGAATTTTACTAGTCACGCTTGGTCCCACGCTGGCAACGATCGGATGGAAACAAGCATGTGTTTGCTTATCTGTTACCCGAAGAAATAAAGGTTATCCATCAAAGATTATAAAATCTAGAGCTTCTCTCTCTCATCCTCTCTCTCTCTCTCTCTCTCTCTCCCCCCCCCCCCCCCCCCCCCCCCCCCCCCCCCCCCCCCCCCCCGTCGGCCGTTCTCCAAGCGGCATTCACATCATTAGGAAGAACACTTCAACCATGCATGACAAACTCAAAATTGGAATGATGGATGATCCTTCCATTTGATTCAGAGTACCTAAATCAGTAAATGGGACGTACATGTAGTAATGTACTGGTTTGTTTTGTTAGTTTATTTTTCTGATCACTCTGTATCAAAAACAATAAATGAATGCACAAAAAAAATAATAATCTTAATCTTCGTACTCACCGAAAATTGTTTCTGAGGGACAGTACACTGAAAATCGAAACTTTTTTTAATTTTCTTCCAAAGTTTGTTGTTAGTTTAGTTGCTGACGCTGGACCACAAACCTCTCTAAAAAATCCAAGATGGCGTTTCTGCCGCTAGCGTAGTGATTTCACTTTGTTTGCTTGAACATATAAAAAATAGTTCTCTACAAAAATATACAGTCCTTTGTAAAGATATGCTATAAAAAAAGGTTTTCGTCACGGGTCAAAATATCATCATCTTATGTTTATGTAAAGAGCATGTTGGATGCATCTCATAAGATTACCGATTGTGTGAGTCGGTCTACCTGGAATGTTGAGGAAGTGACAGTATTAGACTTAGAGCACTCCCTTACTCTAGGCCTACCTCACACGCGAGTGTGTAGTGACTGTAAAATCAGTGACTACACGACAGCATAAACGAACTGGAACACTCCTTTTCGCTGGGGATAAAATCAAGTCCTTTCGTGTTATTATCATTCAATCTTTGCCATAATCCCCAAAAGTTTGCACTTCATTGGGCTTGAGTGAAAATCCTCGCATGTTTGCAAAGACGAACACTCGCACACCAAACGTACACGCACTGAGCGTAAAATGCATTTGGGGTACGGTTGTCTTTGTTTCATGAAACACTCACAGACTACGCATAGAATGAAAATTCACCCACTCACTTTAAACAAGTCCTTTCCCGGTCTGTAATTGAGGGTATCAGAGATTCTAAGATTTGATTAACCTATGACCTCATTTTTCCGGAGATATTGGAGCCAGGATGACGCAATTAAAAAAAACAACTAAATAAAACAACCGAAATCGCAGGGGAAAAAAAAACGCAAAATGCATTTTAAACAACTTATATTAAATTGTCTTTATTTTAAAACAAGTCACCAGGTCTAGGTTACAGAGGCTACTGCCGCACCAAGCGCCGAGTTTTGCATTGTTTTCAATTTTACTTGGCTGCCTGAAGACCAATTGGTCGAAACGCGTTGTTTTTGTTTTTTTTTCCATCGTTTTGCGGGCCCACTACTTCTACTTTTGATTTTGTTGTTGTTGTTGTCGTTGTTGTTTGTTTCTTGTATTTGATTCGGTTTTGTCAAGTTTTACTGTATATTTTGCTTGATATTACTGTGATGAAGGCCTAGATCTATTCGGCTGGTCTACTTTTCGTCGGATTTTTTTTTTTCTGTTTAGTTTGACTATGTTTTGTAAGGTTTGATAAGTTTTGTCCGATGTGGGCCGTGTGTTTTGTCTGCTCTCATTGTGTGTCATAGCTCACTGCGTCAGGTCTGACTGTGTTTTGCCGGCTTTGTCAACATTGTGTGAAAATTCATTGTGCTCTGTCAGGTTTGACATGGCTTTGATATTCAATTGTGTTTTCGTTGAGCTAGCTCGTCTTTCACCAGTCTGATTTTCTTTTCTTTTTTTTTTCAACAGGTTTGACTTTTTTTTTTTTTTTTTTTTTTTTTGCTGTCCCAACCTCTGCACCACCTCAGAGGCAGTGCACCCACACCGCTCATTCCGACACCCTTCCACAACTACAGCCCGGTCGATCCCGCCGCAGCCCGGCACCGGCAATCCACAGGGAACAGTCAATGTCAAGTCGTCAAGAGGCAACCCACCGGAGGAGACACTGCACTGCTGCCGAGTCACTTCGGTGGTGTTCAGTGGCGCCTGTTCTGATCTAACATACGCAGGACACCACCTACTAAGCCCCCTACTGACGACAATAATTGCTTAGTCGCGGAGCCGGCGTGAGTGAGCTCTCCCCCCGGAGGGCGCCACCACGTCTGTCCAACGACAGCCCCCATGGACTCGCTGATACGGTGACCCCGACGGAACCAAACCAAGACCACAGACGCGGAGAGGACATCGAAACTGAGGTCACCATGAGAGCAGGGCATGAAGGGCCACAGAATTTGAGACATTTTTTTTTTAATGCTGATCGATGAGAATGAGGATGATTAAGATGATGCTACGGATTTCCATTTCGGTCTGAGACTACATGACAGGGCTGTACTCTACGCTTTCCTTTCATAATATTTCCGGCGTCAACCAGGCCCGAGAGATACAGGCACCTGCAGTGTTGGTCAGGAAATTTGAGCAACACTCTCAGAAACGCATCCATTAAGTGGATGAAACTCGACTGTGTGGTCCCAGTCTTCCGGTCAGGTTTACTGTGTTCTATCAGGTACCATTTTTGGTGATGGTGTGGAGTGGTTGAGAGTGCAAGCGAAGACAGATGGTGGTAGTTCAAGGAATCGAGAGAGCACAGCCAGTCAAGGAAAACGCAGAGGGAACGGAGCGGGGCGTCTTCTTTTTGTTTAGCTTCCAGAGCTGCAGAAACACACTATCTCAGGCGACATTAACGTCCCATATGCCAGAGGTTCTGAACGACTTGCCATCTCAGGACGATTGCTTAACTTCAGAGACTGAACAACACCCACTCAGGTTACTGACAGTTAATCTGACTGCGGCCCATATCGCAGCAATTTCATTAGAAGTAGCGGTAAGTTTTTACTTCCGTTTGGCCTGGGGGCCTTAACTCCTCAACAGTTCGCCTAAATCCCTTTAAGTCGTCGGGGGATGTTCTACCGACAGCTGACAGTGGAAAATTTCGTGCACACAAATTTACCATTTCTGACAGAAAAGTCATTTTCATGCCTTACAGCAGACGTTAGTACTTTAATTAAGTCATTCGTGGCTATAATTTCACAAAATATCGCATTTAATTATATTTATCTGATTGTAAACACAAGGGAATTTCAGGTCACGAGATTGACCCCGTCGCCATCTTTTTTTGTGTCGACTGCTACAGCGAACTTTCTACTACTACTTTACTTTAATCCTCTATATTTCATCGCAATGAGTTCTTCTGACTCTGAAAACCTACAGAGATCACCCTATGAGTGATTGCTCGGACAATTTAGATCATCCGGATGCCTCCCAAGTGGAAAATCATGCGCAAAACGGACGACGAGCAAGTGCCCCCGATGATACGGAAAGGTAAGTGTGCCACGTGGCCTATTTTTAGTTTCCACCTCGAAAGGTAGTTTTCACCTCCAGCCGTTCTTTCTTTATCCATACTTCAATAACTGCTGGTGTGAATACTTTCTTTGTATTAACATAAATCATATTATTTAAGAAATAAATGAAAGTCAGTCCTTATCAGCAGATATTTGACGAATAAATTGTGTTGCTAACATCGGCGATTGTGTTGTTTACAATGGCTGCCGCCGAAATCGTCTGCTACATATGATTTTGTTCCCCCCCCATGTAGTGCGCTAAAACAAGACAGTCTCAGTGTGCTGTGGACCGTTGATGATTGTTGTGTATGCAGTGGCATTTACATAATATTTACAGTTCATTATGTTCAGTCTAACATTATTTACTTTGGTGTCAATGCCTAGTAGGCATGTCTGCCAGTGTGTGTATAGATAATGGAAAAGAGGGGGGAGGGGAATTATCCACTATGGTTGCAGTAACAAACAAACAAAAATATTGAACAAACAATAAATGAAAATTATATATATATATATATATATATTTATATATATATATATATATATATATTATATATATATATGTGTGTGTGTGTGTGTGTGTGTGTGTGTGTGTGTGTGTGTGTGTGTGTGTGTGTGTGTGTGTGTGTGTGTGTGTGTGTGTGTGCATGTGTGTGTGGGTGTGTATGTGTGTGTGTGTGTGTGTGTGTGTGTGTGTGTGTGTGTGTGTGTGTGTGTGTGTGAGTGAGTGAAATGTACAACAGAAAAAAAAAATTAACAGCATATCATATCAAACTGATTTCAGACTGATGGACTACATGGACACGGACCTGGGCCCGGTAAAGAAGATTCCGGAGTTCAAGCCCTCCAATGTTCCAGGCGTGCAGCTGCCGGAGGAGATCAAGACTCGGGCCAACTACAGAAAAATTTCTCACTCCCCTTACCTTCTTCCAGTTGTTCTTCACCCTGGACATTGTAAACCATATTTGTAACTGGACCAATGCCTATGCCAGGGAGCATGGGCCACAGAAGCCCACTTTGTATCAGGGCTGGTCTGCAGTGACTGCAGATAAATGTACAATTTTTTTGCATGCCTGATGTATATGTCTATTGTTAAAGCTCCAAATGTTGAATGTTATTGGTCTACTTCACCTCTTTTTCATGGTCTTTGGGCTCGTCATTTTATGTCAAAGCTGCGGTTCAAAGCTCTTCAGTCTTTTGTTAAAGTTTGTGATGCAGCCACAGAAAATAACAAAACAGATAAATTGTGCAAAGTGCGTCTGCTTCATGATTACATTAAAATGAAATGTAGGAAATTGTACCAGCCTTATAGAAATGTTTCCATAGATGAACGCATGGTAAGAAATCGTGGTAGATTTACTTTCAAGCAATTTATTAAAGATAAACCTACAAGGTGGGGTATGAAACTTTGGGTATTGGCAGATTCAAAAAATGGTTATACTTGTGATTTTGAAGTTTACACTGGAAAGGGAGTGCCAGTGTCAAAAAATGGTTTAGCATATGATGTGGTTATGCGTTTATGTAATGTCATAAGGGGTCAGGGTTATTTTGTTTATTTTGACAATTTTTATACCGGTGTTCAGCTGGCGAAAGATTTACTTTCTGAAAAAATGAAAACATACTGCTGTGGCACTATTCAGGCAGGCAGAAAGGGGGTCCCTAAAGTTTTTAAGGAAATCAAAACCTTTTGTAAAAGAGTAAGGGGTACAGTGAGATGGAAAAGAGAAGGTAATCTGGTCTTTTTGCAATGGTTAGACAATAAACCAGTTACTTTCTTGTCTACCGTTCATGGTGAAGCAAACAGATTCCAACTTGTGAAGCGTAGTACCAAAGTAGATGGCAAGTATACCCCAATTAAAGTTCGTCAGCCTGAAATTGTACACAGTTATAATAAGTTTATGGGTGGAGTGGATAAAAGTGATCAACTTATAGGAAAATATATGACTCTTAGGAAAACACACCGTTGGTGGAAAACTCTGTGTTGTATCATTTACTTGATGTGGCACGTGTGAACAGCTACATTCTTTTCAATGATTTTCGAAAGAAGAATAAGGATATTGTTGAACTACAGCGTCCTGAGAGTTTAACCAGCTAGATTTTACTGTGGAACTAATCAAAGAGATAGGAAACATAACTGCAGATCTGGAAGTCCCACTGTTCAAGAAGCCTGCACTGCCTCCACCTCCCCCACCCACTCCCTCTGATCATGTCCTCATCCCAGGCCATGCTGATACACCCAAAAGCTGTCAGCTGTGTTACAGGCGATTTAAGCTAGAAAGAAAAACACTTGTTAAGTGTACAACATGTGACAAACACTACTGCTTCATCTCTAAAAGGAACTGTCTGGTTGAAGCTCACCAGTAAAACCACTTCAGCCAGGTACTCATCTGTTACTATTTATGTAAACAAACTGCAGCACAGTTATCTCTCAGATACTGGCAATATTTACAAAACACTATGTATGCATAAAAAGCTGTCAGTACTGTGTAACCATTGCAAAAAGTCAAGATTACATTTAGTACTGAAGAGGAACTATAATATTACTGTGACATTTATCATAAACTGTGACATGTAAGTATCATCTATGGATGAAAATGTGTCAAGGTTACTATTCTGGTGTAAGTTAATTGTAATCATGAAGCAGACATATTTATTTTCATATGTCTTTCAATTCTGTATTTGTACCATGTGTAAATATACTGTTCAATCAGCTGAAACTTGATTGATAACATCTAAGGAAGTTATAATTTGGTCATGCCCGGTAGGCCGTTGTGCTTTTTTAACAGAAAAATAATGTTTAAATGAACACAAACTGTTTGAGATTATATCTAATGATAACATTAGTTGTGTTGCCAAACAGGGCTTTGAATAAGCTTCAATTTGATATATAATAAGTTAATTTTTTTTAAAACAGTATCCTATCTGGGCCGCTTAAAATTGTACCACAAGTGTGTGTGACCTAAAAATATGGAAATTTGCATAATTGAAAAAAAAAATTAGTAAAAATAAACAAGTGGGTGTGGACATTGCAAATTGTGTTTAGATCATGTGAAAAATGTTTGTTATTTGTGGAAAAAAAACAAGTATATGATCAATATGATGAATACTTAATTTTTCCTTCTTTGTGACTTTTTCATGTTGAAAAAATAAGTCGTTAAAATTTTCAAATAAATCATATTAAACTCCATATAAGCTTTGTTGTATGTTTTGAAATCTGAATGACAGTTGTTTTGTGAAAGTACATTTTATAAGCTTTCTCCCACCAACGGATGTCTGATCAGTGCTAGGAATCGTGGGGTATTGGGTCCAGAAGGGGTTGTCTATCTCTTCTTCTTTTTTTTTTTTTTTTTTTTTGGTCGGTTGTTTCTTTGTCCCAAACGGGAGTCTGAGTCCTCTTTTTATTCCTTCTGTTGCCACTGGTTCAGCACTTGGTTATGATTCCATAGCTGAAATGAGCGTCCCCTTTGCGCTTGTTGGCCGTGATATCTTTTAAAAGAAGCGTCACCTGTCCGTACTGTCTGCCAGTCCGTCTGTCTGCATCTCTCTC
>JADBJO010032356.1:0-2500 GCA_016801955.1 Conus betulinus
GAGCAAAACACAGATATAGCCAAAAACCACCACATAAGACCAGCCAGACATAGGCAGAGACTATATAGACAACATCTGACAGAAAGAGACAGATAAATGAATATATAGAGAGAGCGAATCGATAGAGAAGAGCTAGGAAGAGAGAGAGGAGTCGATACAGAAAGATGGAGAGAGCGAGAGAGGAAGAGAGAGAGAGAGAGAGGAGAGCAGAGACATACGAGACAAGCGACCAGATACCAGCCGACAGGACCGACAACGACCAAACGCCCAGACATAGACATAGGGAGCTGCTAACAATGCACAGACAGACCGATTAGAACCGACCTGACACCAGACAGACGACAGCAGAAACGAACAGTACAGAGATAAAAGCACTTTTGACCACGCAGAAGTTTAGAATGCGAGTGTGTGACAGCGGACGCAGAAACAGATATCTAATTTAATAACTTTAATTGCTAAAAGTTTGCCTCAGGCACCAGGCACTTCCTGACCGAGGAAGCCCACAGAACCCCCCCCCCCCCCCCACGAGAAAGAGCCCCCCCCCCCCCCCCAGCAGCCCTCCCCCCCCCCCCCCCCCCCCCCCCCCCACAACCACACGACAACAAAAACTGACATACTTACGATACTCAAAACGCCCATGAACTGACAGATATTCACAACCACAGCCTTTCCCTATCAACCATAAACCATTTTCGCAAAAAGAACGGAACCTCACGGGCCGATCACGCAGGGAAATGATGCCACGTTATAATACTTTTTTTTTCCGTTTCACTTCCAAACGAATACGCGTCCACATTTGCCCACGTTTCAATCATCAAATGAATGGCGTACTGACTACTACTGCGTCCCGTGAAAAACCTCAACGACAACACGAACAACGGTCCATCCCTTTAATTTATTATTTTTGCAACGAAGAAAAAACCAAAAACATAACTTCAACCTCGACAGGTTTTAGTACACCATTCGCTACTTTCAGCTGTCAGAATGCAATAAAAGTATTTTATCCATATTCCAGAATGGCCTGACATAGAAAGAGGAAATATAAGGAACATCCGACACACTTACAACGATACAAAACAGCAGGTACAACACACACACACACACACACACACAACACAACGACCCCACACACACACACACAACACACTACCAACACACCACATCATAACCAACAACTACACACTCACACTTCAACATCAACTGCTTTTCCTTGTCCTTCAGAAGTACAGACGAAGAGAGAGAGAGAGATGAGAGACAACAGACAGACAGACAGACGACAGACAGACCGACAGACAGGACCAAGACATACAGAGGAAGAGACAAAGACTCTAGAGACAGAGCTAGACATAGACAGAGCCTACAGAGATTGCGAGACGAGACAAGCCTATGACAAAGACATAGAGAGAGAGATAACAGAGAGCGAGGATAACGGGGACACAGACGAGAGAGACAGACAGACTGATACACATACAAGAGACGAGACATACAGACTCCAACATACAGACCAAGCCGAGAGACAAAGAGCCAAGAAGAGATAAAGGGGAGCGGTAGGGAATACGACCAAACAATAAGCGATAGATAAAACGAATATTTTTTTTTTTTTTTTTTCTATTGAGATTAAAACCCGGGAAATCTCATAGTTTTTTTTACACATAGCCGCAAGACCAACAACGGCCAACAAATAATAGAGAGAGATAGGAGTAGAGAGAGAGAGCGAGAGAGCGAGAGAGAAGAGAAGAAGCGACGAAACAGATTACAACAGAGACAGCGTAGCGTGAGAGATACATACAAGATAGACAGACACAGGCACACAATCAGAGACAGACAGCCAATTAGGAGACAGTGAGATAAAGAGAGAGACATAGAGAACGACAGAAGACAGACTGCTAGATACAAGAGAAGAGACCGAGACACAAGAGACAAAGACATAACACACATACATGGGAGCGAGAAGAGAGAGAGCTGAGAGAGAGAGAGAGAGAGGAGGAGAGAGCGAGAGACTAGAGGAGAGAGAGAGAGAGAGCCAGACAGACAGACAGACAGACAGACAGGCAGACAGGCAGACAGACAGACAGACAGAGGAGATTCGAGAGAGAGATGAGATGGGGAGTATGAGGTTGTGGGGGTGAAGAGTGGGGAAAAAATGCAATGAGGGAAGCGACGAGAGAGAGAGATGGGGAGAGGGGAGATGGATGGGGAGAGAGAGAGGGGGGTAGGGGGGGGGGGAGACTGACAAGCCAGAAATTTCGCTCGACGGTATGACAAGCAGACGCACAGAAGACAGACTACTGAGGAATTTCATTAATTGGTGACGGAAGTAAACGGATCATCACAACTCTCTACACCCACTCTCCCTGTCGAAATTTCTCCATAAACCCACAAAACCTGACTGACATACACAAATTACAACCAAACACGCACAAGAAAAACTGACAGATGCTCACAACCACCTCGCTCCCCGCCCCCCCCCCCCCCCCCCCTCCCTTCCCCCTATCCCCCC